>JABGLY010000683.1:0-43230 GCA_013623525.1 Fusarium dimerum
GTCGCAAGAGTGGGAGTCCGCCGAGCCCGCCATGATGGTAAAATCGTTCCCGGCAGTGCTGGCCACCCCTGTCCGTGTCCAGGCCCAAGGTCAAGGGGATGGGGCGGGCACCCAGTTACGAGTGACGGGGTAAGTTAGGCGGCGGTTCATTTTAGCCTGTCTGCCGTCTCGTAGATTTTATGAAATCGGACAATAAGGGGGGGGGGGTGGACTTGGACTTGATCTTGATCTTGATTTGATGTGTAAGGGATTAATTACCATCACATGGAATGGGCTGTGGTTTGGTTTGGTTTTGACTCTATTATTGGGTTGGGTTTAGTTGTTTGTTTGGCTTAGTTCGTGGTCTGGTCTCATCCGTCAATGATCTATTGACTAAGGGAGAAGAAGGAAAAAAACAGAAATGTCATGTCATGGGGTTTTGGCCTCTAGGCGGTCGTATGGGAAGTCGTCCATTGCTAATGAATTGTGGTCTCTTTTGTCACAATCAGACCGCTCTTCCTTGTTCTTGGATCCTTTATGGAGTAGAGATGATCATTGCGGGATCTTGGTTACTTGATTTAACCTTATAACATGATATTAGCCTGCAAATATAATTTCGGTGACCCCCATGTGATGCGACAAACACGCGGCTCAACGCATTGAATGCCGTGTTTCTGACATAGCGAAACAAGATTCAAAGTCATGATATGCTGAATACAGGGTTTTAACTATGAATTTCATTGTGTATCTGATTCAACCAGAAATTCGGTTCTTTTCTATTCTTGGGCTTGTCATTCAAACACAATTAAGAAGCTATGAACCCGGGCTTCAACGTGGAAAAGTCACTCTGTTATCCAGTTCCTACATAGGATGTAATTCATTCTGTATAATATAGCACCTAACGAGATGCTACTGGTGGGAGATCGATGAATGTCGTCTCAATCACTCAAGCAATGGTCAACATTTTAACCTATACAGGCATACACAACTTGATTGTTCCACCCACGTAACCCCCACGACCAGCTAATGAGGAATACTTTGGGATGGATGTAATTACCCTATATCCATTCTCCCAAGAGTTGTCACATCAACTGTTTGTACTCGCTTGCAACAACAGTCAAAGGAATGATTCTGCTCCGGTTCTCAAATTCGGGACCTCTTCCGATGCGACTAGCCATTATCAGTAGCCTATCCCGAGTTCAATCACTCTTTTCATGGATAATACTCATTGTAGTCTATTCCTAGGGCGGAGGTTCCGAATCGAGCGCTTTGCTGCAAAACGTCACCGATTAGGAATATAAAATGAGAACGCTGTGTCCAATCATTGTGTACCATGCACCCACGGTTGGAGAGAGATGTGACGTGATGTGATGCAATACGACGAAGTGCTGCAGCCCAACATGGAGCACCAGTCTCTGGATTCATCTAGATAACCGAGAGCTTGTCTAATCACTCTATATAATGCAAGTAATACTTGAACAATTGGGCACCTGGTCGCTTTCAGACACGAGGGAGTATAAAGGCTTCACCTAACGGTCATCCCATCACCGGCTACCTAATAGCCGAAGCTGTTTCAACGTTCCTAAGATCCGGTAACCCTTGAGCCACCCACCTCCTCATAGCCTCTTCGAATAATTCGTTCTGTTCCTCAAGCGACGGAGCTGGTCCCTTCAGCCCCCTCCTCGCCCTACTATCCTCCGTCTCAACAAGATACGCCTGCTCGTCATCTTCCCAGTCTCTAAAGTGATATGTCCTTGATTCGCAATTTCCCCAAGACGTTCCAATCAGCTTATCACTGTCCTCCCAGTCGTTTGTCAGAAAGTGAAGAAAGGAGCCATGAGCTACAAGAGCGATATGAACTTGTTCTTCCTGCTCCTCCATCAACTCCTGTGCTTTTACTCGTAGTAGCCTTCTCGTTGCCCGGGCGCGCTCTTTGGTCGCATCGCTTGCTGGACTATTCCATCCATCAAGACGTTTGTCATTCCAATCGTTCGTCACCAGGCTCAAGTCAACTGGCCATGACTCCTTTCTCACAACATCGCTTAGAATATCCAGATCACTGCCAATGTCACAAGGATAATCAAAGATCTCTTGGGCATCCGGCACGGCTAGGATCTTTTTCGCGTTGGGCTTCTGCAGCGTAGGCTCAAAGACAAGTAATGCCGTACGGATAGCTCTCTGCATAGGTGATGCTAGAACCAGAGATATCTTGGATTGGTTTTCATATTGATTTTGTCGCAGAGTGGCACATTGATCTTCTCCAAGAGGTGTAAGTTGAGGGTCGTGCAAGTTGAAGAATTCTTCGCCCAGGTTATGGTAACCTTGAGCATGTCGAATGCAATGAATCACGGGTGGGTAGGCCATGACGGCTGAGACAATGATCGTAGTACCACGTCAAGAACACAAGAATTCAACACCGACACCTATTTAAACCGTCTTAGCAGTAGGTTACACACGACGAATGTGTCATTCCTAGCCGATCTGACCAGCATCGGTCCGTAATCATATGCGTGAAGCTCAATAGGATCCTGATTGTGGATTCATTCCCTCCTACTCTAGACCTATCTTGGAAAGCTACCCCGACTTACAAGAACTTCTGGAGTCAGCTAGGCGTTCCCCCAGATCCGCCCTCCGATCTCGGTTGGTTGATCTTGTGCATGTGAAGAAGGCTTGCAGAGTAATTGTTTCTGATGCGTCTGTTAGAAGGATGTTGAAAAGGCTCGGGTCGTAATCGAGAAGCTGCAAGAGACTCTATCAGACTTCATCCGACTCACAAACATCTGCCTCGCAATCTTGTTTGAGCATTGCTCAATGTCGACTTCAAACCAGAAACTGTTCGTGCCAGCTGTAGTTGCTTCACCTCCCATCAGTCTTCGTCTTATGATTCTAACGCAGCTGGCGACAATAGCGTCTCCGCTGCATCTCCTCTGTTATTCATCACCCAAGTTGATCGATTGGCAAATTCAGTATCCTATGGAGCTTTGTGAATGACCAAGCGATGACTATTCGAGACTGTTCCAGTAATCTATGTCCTGGACGCGGTCGGGACTGTGGTCGAAGCAGCGCCAGCGGCGCCTACCAAGCTACAACTAGCACATTACTATTTAGCATCAATATCGAAATCAATAACTTATCCCACGCAGCAAAAGATCTTCTCAATATGAGGCTCAGCGTATCAATATAGTTTGGACTGTCCGTAAGTAGTGGGACTCTCTAGGTGAAAGGACAGGTGGTTGAGTGACTATCTCTAGAAGTAGGGTTGGCGCAACAGCAAGAAGATTAGCCGATATGAGAATGGACTCTTCAAGAAAAAGATCAAAGAACATTTAGAGTATGGGAGAAAGCCTGAGTTTGCATGGCTTACATTATGCCCGCTACTTGAAGGGGCCTGGTGTAGTTGAGAAGAGTTGACCTGACGGTGAACGATAGTCCATCCTTGACGTGACACCAGGGCTGCGACACCTGTTCATTATTACTCGATGTGCCTTCAGAAATAGGGAACGACATCGAAAAGAGCGGTGGGACTTCGATTGTGATCTGAAGCATGAATGCATGCTGGGCGCCAGGCTTCCCATCTTTCCCTACGGATATCTCTTAAATCTGAAGGGTCACTGAAAGATGAATACTCATATCGCATGCTTACTAGAGTTTACGAGATATCTATATGGATGGAAAAATAACGCGGTATAGGAATAAAACGCTGCTACTACCGGTTGTAATCTGCCTATTAGACAATTAGGACGATAGATCATTCCTGTGGGATGTGAGCAAGACAGTAGTTTCATCTGCCGAGCTTTAAATGGT
This sequence comes from Fusarium dimerum, assembly GCA_013623525.1. Lineage (NCBI taxonomy): Eukaryota > Fungi > Ascomycota > Sordariomycetes > Hypocreales > Nectriaceae > Fusarium > Fusarium dimerum. Next base: position 3,784 of record JABGLY010000683.1, read on the forward strand.
GTAGCATGGCTAATTAAATCATTAAAGGCGCGGAATGAGCCTTACGTAGAGATACGGACTATTGTGGCACGGACTGGACTATATGACTCATGAGATGTACCATTGCATAACGAGCACTGCAATTTCAAAGTCTAAAGAGATTGTCTCTGAACTTTCTCACTTCATATTGGTTTACTTGGTAAAGAATAGGAGGGACTGTATCGCCGACTGTGTCCCCCACGCTGGAGGGATGGCTCGAGCGTCTTCGATCTCATCTCCACAGATTCCGCTGCAGGAACACAATAGCTTGTTTTGGAGCTAAAGTTGTCTTCAAGTCAGGATATTCCTGTTCAAGACTCCCAGTACCGGCAGTGTTACAGGTGGTTTGATAGGGCTCCCAACTCGGACAAGGATGCATCACTAAGATGACACGTCAAAATGATTCTGTCCGAGGAGCTATTACCAGAAACCCACCATATTCATGTTCTACCTTTATAAACTTAAGGTTCACTCGCTGTTCTTAGTCGAAACGAAACCCCTTTTCTCTACTTATCAGGTGGGTTACATCACGCGCTGCAAGTTGATGAGCGAAATGACACCCCTTCTTACTTGTCCACCTTGACAGGCACTCATTTATCCAGAGAGGAATCTCATATGAATCTTTCACATAATTACCTGTATACCCCTTGGACGGATCATTACATTGGTATCCGACGGTCCGTTGCCCTTTGCAGAACAACCAACCTGCCAAGTCGTCCGTTCAGCATTCGACATCAAATTGGTAGGTGGGAAAAATCGGGAGAAAATCGCCACCTGTACCACGCACGACGACAGGGTTCCTGAAACCAAGGAAATTAAACAATTGGCTGATCGTTGCAGCTATATGAACTCGGTACTTCGGCCCACGCTCCTCAGTCGACCTTATTTACCGATTAGGAAAACGGAGGTTACGGAGATATTGGGGTCTTGATTGGCTGGGTGCTGTATAACACTCGGCGTCACGACTTGAGTCTTCGGAGCAGCACGAGCGACCTTCCGTTGAGGACCTTTATGGCATTGATTTGCGGATAGAGGCCTAAATCGGAAGACCCGAATACATATTGCTTTTGAGGTCTCAACCGTAAATACCGACCGAGTCCCCTAGCATCCTTGACCACTTCCTCATGCTCTTCAACTCGTCATTCCTTCGACAGCTAGCACTCACTCCTTGATCCCTTTGAGATAAACCATTCATTATGAAGTCTCTTTCACTTGTTCTCGCAGCCCTTGCTGTCCAGGTCGCTGTCGGCCAAACCCCTGACAAGACCAAGGAGCAGCACCCCAAGCTCGAGACCTACCGCTGCACTAAGGCGCGCGGTTGCAGGAAGCACACAAACTATCTCGTTGCTGATTCAAGTATTCACGACATCTACCAAAAGAACGGCGCCGGCGGCTGTGGTGAATGGGGTCAGAAGCCCAACGCTACGGCGTGCCCCGATGAAGCAGCATGTGCCAAGAACTGCATCCTCAAGGGCATGGATAAGAATGCCTACAAGGCTCATGGTATCACCACTTCTGGCGACAAGCTTCGTCTCCAGCAGCTCATTGACAACAACGTTGTTGCCCCTCGAGTTTATCTGCTGGAGGAGAACAAGAAGAAATATGAGATGCTCCACCTCACTGGTACGGAGTTCTCTTTCGATGTCGAATCGGAGAAGCTTCCCTGTGGTATGAACAGCGCTTTGTATCTTTCTGAGATGCCTCAGGATGGTGGCAAGAGCACAAGCCGCAACAGCAAGGCTGGTGCATACTACGGTGCTGGTTACTGTGACGCCCAGTGCTATGTGACCCCCTTTATCAACGGAGTCGTAAGTGCATCGTGTGAACCTAGCATCCTGACTACACTAACATTTTCGCAAGGGAAACATCAAGGGCCAGGGCGTCTGCTGCAATGAGTTGGACATCTGGGAGGCCAACTCTCGAGCTACCCACATCGCTCCTCATCCATGTTCCGAGCCTGGTCTCTATGCATGCACTGGCGATGAGTGCGGCAGCTCCGGTGTCTGTGATAAGGCTGGTTGCGGCTGGAACCACAACCGCGTCAACGTGACTGACTTTTATGGTCGTGGCAAGAAGTACAAGGTCGACAGCACCCGCAAGTTCACCGTCACCTCTCAGTTCGTCGCCAACAAGAAGGGCGACCTTATCGAGCTGCACCGCCACTACATCCAGGACAACAAGGTCATCGAGAGCGCCGTCGTGAACATCGAGGGCCCCCCCAAGATCAACTTCATCAACGACAAGTTCTGTGCTGCTACCGGTGCCAACGAGTACATGCGTCTCGGGGGCACCAAGCAGATGGGCGAGGCTATGAGCCGGGGCATGGTCCTCGCCATGAGCATCTGGTGGAGCGAGGGTGATTTCATGGCCTGGCTCGATCAGGGTGCTGCTGGACCCTGCGACGCCACTGAGGGTTCTCCCGAGAACATTGTCAAGGTGCAGCCCAACCCAGAAGTGACTTTCAGCAACATCCGAATTGGCGAGATCGGCTCTACCACTTCGGTCAAGACTCCTGCTTATCCCGGGCCTCACCGCATGTCGTAAGGTTAGAAGAGCAACACAAGTTCAAAGACAATGCAATAACAGTATGGATCCGCCCAAATTCACTTGCTGGGCATTTATTGAAGCTCATATGTAAGACAACTATCCACTGGACTGACACGTGTGTTGGGCCGGGCTAAGAAAAAAGCAATATTCTCAGGTCAAGAGAAGATTTTCGAATTGTACATAAACGATAGTTTTGTCATAGTACATTATTCATTGTTCTGAACATATTCTCATGGACGCCAACACCAATGAAACCACAAGTCTTTCTCTCAAGACCCTAGACTTAAAATCTTAATTATATCTGCTTCTCTCACGCAAGGGGTTGTGAGACACAGCATACATCATGACCAACAACTAGGAACCAACAGAAAGACAGTTTACACAGCGAATCCTCTATTCATGACTCTCTGTGCTACTCAATATCACTGTTGCTACCTGTCATGTACACCCGTGAATATGCGTATATAAGTCAACCTTTCATTAGATATAAATACAACATACAACTTCTTTACAGTGGACCAAATGCCTACCTGGCTACCAAGTTCAAGGGTATGAAATACATACCTACAACCAACAACCTTCCCTGCCTTATCCAGGGGCTGTCCTATTGGGTTGTCACTGCCACTGCCCCCAAGGATAAGCCGCACCAGTCACGTGTACCGCTCTGATGTTGACCCCGTCTGGGCTGAGCTTCAACCGCGGCTTCTTTCGCCATCACCAAACACATCGAAAGATGGCAACGAGGAACCGATCGCAGGCTATGCCTGCCAAGATATCTCTTTCCAATCTGCAAAATTGCTTTGCCAATTTGCCACCTTCGTTATGCTCGTCACTGGAAAATCTGAATACGGTTCGTCAAAAAGAACGGATTGAGATATGCGCTAATGTGAGCATAGCCAGCGCAGAATGTTGTGATCGAACTCGAATATCAGGTCTCTGTTTCAACTGATACAACTGGGTCCTCCAACTCCAAAACCTCGGCATCTGTTTTTCTTGGATGGACCGGACTGCAGAGTCGACAGAGAACACTGCCATCGGAGGACCGAGAAAGGCTGACGAGGGGCAAATCACGCCCTAACGGCAGAGAATCGCCCTTGGTAGATATCGATGTTGCATTTGCTCGGACGTTAGGGCTCTATGATGGACAGGAAGTCAGCGTGGCACTGCACTTGGAACCCCCTTTGGTGGGCACAGTCAACATCGAACCTCTCACGCCAGAAGACTGGGAGATCATCGAGCTTCATGCCAACTTCTTGGAGTTCAACTTGGTCAGACAAGTTCGCGTTTTGCCCAATCCAGGCTATAATCGCTCCAATGGCGCAGGCTACTCAGCACATCCCATTACCCTTCATCTTACCCCGACAACAACAGCGAATATCAAGCTCGTTTCTCTTGAACCATGCCCGGATTCACCATTTGCTAAGTTGGACCCAAATGCAGAAGTCATCATTGCACCAAAATCCAGGGTCAAACCTTCTCGCAGCCGCTCGCGGGCAGGTAGTAGCGGTAAAGCCAGCTCAAGTGTTAGAGCGCGGGAAACTCATCAAGTTAATCTCTTTTTCAGGGGAGTTGACCGACACCGCTGCGCTCGTTGGTTCGATAGCCAACGCGATGTGGACGAAGGCTTGATAGTTTGGGTGGACCGCGATACACGACGCTCAGCACCTTTAAAGGGGATAACCTGGGTTTCAGTGTCGATCCTCCACCAGCCGACTTTTCAGGCCAAGGCGAATTCGCGATATGGCCAGGATGCCGCAGATGGAGCAAGTGTAGCTTGGGTTGCCCCCAAAGTAGTAGCCAGGCTAGAAGAGTGGCGGGATGCACCAGATAACAGTCATGTTGCTCTATCCTCCTCACTCTGCGCAGCGTTACTTTCTGAGGGCATGGTTGGAGTGCCTGTCAAGATTGAGGCTGCTCCTGAAGAACAGGCAACAGCTTCTCAACGAGTTCATGTCTACCCATTCCTGAACACCGCGGTACCATCCTCATCAGGTGCTCTCAAGTTCGGACCTGGCGCCAAGCAAAACCAAGACGCTGCAAACGCTATCCTCAACATGTATAAGCAACCAAGTGTATTTAAGGGTCTCTTGGACGGTCCTATCACGGACGGCATGATCTTAGGGCCATTTTCACCTACTCCTATGCTCCCTAGTTGGACTGGCGGGATCGTCCGGTTTGATGCTGCTCTGACTGAGCCTACGAAACCCGCCTGCAACTGGTTCCTCAATTCAGGTCGGTTGTCTATTCAAGTTGAAGAGCCAATCCCGTCACCCATTTCAAATTCCACCAAGAGTCCGTTGGATGAAGCAGTCCCAATTCTTGCTGGTATTGACGACATCACTGCCAACGTCAAGTCACACTTGTTGCATGAGTCTTCTGTCTTGCTTACAGGAGGGGCTGGCGCTGGTAAGAGCTCCTCAGCTTTACTGATTGGGCATCAATTGAGATCTGAGCACTTGTTTCACTGTACGTATATATCGTGTCAAAGGATGTCAGCAAATGAACAACGTATCGCCGCCATCAAAGACACACTCGAGCAATCTTTCCTCCAAGCAGGCTTGAGTACAAGACTTGGTGGTCGTGCTCTTGTCATCTTGGACGACGTTGACAAGTTATGCCCAGTTGAGACTGAGCTTGTGGTGGGCGGCGAGAATGCGCGCTCCAAACAGATGAGTGAAATGATTGTTTCAGTCATTAAAAGGCATTGTGCGCTGGGCAGTGGAGTAGTCGCACTCGCAACAGCTCAGACGAAGGAGTCTCTGCACAGCGTCATCATCGGAAACCATGTGTTCCGCGAAACGCTTCACTTGGATGTCTCCAATAAGGGGTGTAGGAAGAATATTCTGGAGATGGTGATCCAACAGGGCACAGCTCCCCAGGATGATTGTGTAGAAAAGCAAGCCAGTCCTAGTCGCCCAGAAACAGCAGACGGAATCCAACAACAGCATGGCACTGGGTCATGGATGGATGTTTCTGGGTCTACGGAAACAGCTCCATTGACGTCGACCACCACTACCCCTTCGCTCACGTTCGAGCCAGAGGTGGATTTTGCGGACCTCACGAACCTCACAGAAAGCTACATGCCCAGGGATTTGATTCTTCCCGTGGAGAGAGCCAAGTATGTTGCTTTGGCCCACTTCATAGCAAACAGTCCGGAAAACGGCGACGACATGGCTGTGCCTCTCACGAGGGAACACTTTGACGAAGCCCTGAAGGGATTTACACCGGTTGCACTGCGAAGCATGTCTCTTGGAACATCGGCTACCAAGTTTGACTCGATAGGCGGCATGGTTGAAACCCGGAGAGTTCTCTTGGAAACTATTGAGTATCCGACAAAATACGCGCCCATCTTTGCTCAGTGTCCGCTTAGACTACGTTCTGGCTTGCTTCTCTACGGATACCCGGGATGTGGGAAGACTCTGCTAGCTAGTGCTGTCGCTGGTGAGTGCGGGCTCAATTTCATCTCTGTGAAAGGTCCCGAGATCCTCAACAAGTATATTGGTGCCTCAGAGGAGTCCATCCGTGACCTGTTCGACCGCGCAACTGCCTCGAAGCCCTGCATTCTATTCTTTGACGAATTTGATTCGATTGCACCGAAACGAGGAAGCGACTCTACTGGAGTGACGGATCGTGTTGTGAACTAACTGTTGACTCAGATGGATGGAGTGGAGGGTTTGTCTGGTGTTTACGTCCTCGCTGCAACGTCTAGACCCGATCTTATCGACCCTGCCCTGCTTCGCCCTGGTCGGCTTGATAAGTCGCTCTTGTGCGACCTGCCTCATGTGGAAGACAGGATCGACATTCTCCGACGTCTTCTCAGGAAAATGAAGCTCGACGAGGATTTTGAAGCGGAACTCGATGACAGGCTGAGGGACGTAGCTTCGAGGACCCAAGACTATTCTGGAGCGGATTTGCAGGCGCTGATATCCAACGCGCAGCTTGAGGCCATTCATGATTATCTGGGAGACAATGACCCTGGTGTTAGCTTGGAAACAAAGACGAATGGAAGGACTCGGACAACCCAAGCCTCACGAAACCCTAGCATCATACAATTTCGATATGGTGCAGACAATGACGTATCAACCTTGGATGGGAAGTCGGACAATCGTCAGAAGCAACTTAGGACACTGGCAGACTATGAAGAAGTCGTTGCGAAGCTGCGCTCCAAAAGCAAGTCAGTCCGAGACAATCGCCGAGGAGGTCAGGTTGAAAGTAATCAGAAGTCGGAGCACAATGTGTCGGATAAACCGGAAATCCTGCTTGCCTGGAGACATTTAGAGAGGAGCTTGCATGTTTCACGAGCGAGTATCAAAGCCGATGAGAAACAGCGATTGAGTCTAGTATATGATGAGTTTGTTGGGGGTAGGTCTGCTGAGCTACGCAATGGCCAAGGCGGAACAGCAGTTGGGAGTCGAGGTACACTGATGTGAAGATACGTATATTATGGTTGTTGCAATGATGGTCACTCTTGTTTACACACTTGATCAACTACAATTCTGTTTCTCTTAATGGTATTAAATATAGCTAGCTAGATGAACGAGTGGCCAGTTTCTAGCTAGCCCTTCAGTCTGGATATCACTACCTAATTGATAAAGACTCCTCCGAATCAGAATGTATTCGCATGGTATGATTTTATCTTGTGTTTCGGTACAGACCGTTTAGGGCCTGGCAGCATTCTCACTGCTGACATTACCGTCCTTCTCGCTGTTGTGCTCGGACAAGACACCACCAGTGGTCCGGCGGCGGACACGGCCCAGCTCATCATGAGTTGCATCCCATTCGGCGAGCTCGGCGTTGGGAACTCGCACAAGTCTGTGTGTATTGGCACCGGTGTCGCCGTCGATGTCGAGAACCTGAGAGCGGATAGTGTAACCTCTCCACTTGGGAAGAAGATGCATCCAGAAGTAGTAGTAGACACCGCAAATTATCATGCTTTGATGGGTCAGTATGGCACGAGTTTTGATGTCGTGGGGGTGACTTACATGGCGATACCAACAAGACAGTAGGTAGCATAGAAGAAGCTGACATCACCAGCGTAGATACCTCCCTTGGGAGGAAACCAAGGCATGATGAGAAGGTAGACCTGGATGGCCAGGAAGAAACCAATAACAATGTACCAAGCGCGGAACTCAGAGGGAGGCGTGTTGGTGCGCTTGCGACGAATACGAATGAAGAAGAGCCCGAGAGCCATTGCGAAGTAGAACATAGCATCGGGATATGTCTTGAGAGAAACGACTACAGAAGGTCAGTAGGTATCACCAAAGATGATCACCTATATGTCAAAACGTACTAAACTGGAACGCGTCACCAGCGGGAGGCGCAACAATCATGATGAATGTGAAAGCCCACTTGAGAAGATATGGTCCAATTGGAGTGCCAAAAGGCTTCGTCGTGACCCAGAACTCAGTCCAAGGCAATACTCCCTGACGACCGATCTCACGAATCTGCCGAGACTGTCCAATCAAGACGACAAGGAGGTTGCCGAAAGCACTGAGCAACACACAGAAGTTGAGGGCTTTGGCACCGGATTCTCCAAAGACGGTTCGGAAGAAGACGGACGCAGCGATCTCGCTTGACTCGGCAAAGATCTCCTTGTCGACGGCAGCGAAATAGGCAATGTTGCAGAGGAAATACAGGATAAACACAAACACCAGAGATCCGGTGGCATATCGCTTCAGCGTCGGGATGGGGTTCTTGATCTCGTTGGCCATGTTGAAGGCATTCTGCCAGCCAGTGTAGGCGAAGATGATGTTGACCATAGATACTGCAAGATCGTAACCGTTATCCGTGGTACCGGCAAAGCCGTTTCTGAAGTTGGCGTGGGGGTCGGGGATGCTGGAGACGCCACCACCAAGGACGACGAAGCCAGTGATGGCGATGAATACCAGGAGGATAAGCTTAAGGGCACCAATGATATTGATGGCCCAGAGGGAATATTTGTTGTGAGCAATAACACCTAACCTTGTCAGCAAGAGCTTCTTGAGTAGGTACAAGAGACTTACATATAACAGCCAATGTGTAACCAGCAATGGCAACACCTTTCATCTCCCAATCAGTGGGATCTCTTCCGACAATACGCCAGAGGTATCGAGAAAGCACAATGGCGTTGCTACTGCTGAAGGACAGCAGAACTGACTGGACGGCATAGGCGACAGGGAAGAAGTGCTTGGGCCGAGGGTATGATTGCTCAAGCCAGACGACTTCCGAGCCACTACGACTGGGATAGTAGCTGACGAATTCGAGGTAGACACCAATACCAGCGACGGCGAAAAGGAAGCCGATCACCCAGTAGATGAGAGCAAGGCCAACAGAGCCGGTACGGTTGAGAATGGTCCCAGCTGGGGAAAAGTTCATCTCGTGCTCTGAGTTAAGGGGGGAAGGATTGCTACTCACGGGTGGAAAAGATACCAGTTCCGACCATCATGTTGACGTTGAGGAAGATGACTGTGACCCAGTTGACATGATATCCAAGAGGAGACTTGGTCTCTACTGGTGCACCAACTGCCTCCTGGTAACCACTAGCACCATTCCCACCGACAGCACGAACGTAGGCGAGCTTTCCATCACGGATAACAGAAGCTTCACTGTCGGAATGATAATCTCGAGACTCGGGAGCGTACTCGACCTTGGCCTCTGGCCTGAGCCACGAACCCAAGCCCATGTTCACTCTGTGTTTGAACAGGTAACAAATTTGTAAATATTTGGCTTGAACAATAAATTGCAGATATAGCCTAACAAGGCATAAAAGAAGGTCGCTCGAAGAACAACAAGAAAGAGGAGCCTTCGAGATTATCTAGCAATAGGGGGAGACGGGGTCTTTTTATCATGTGAAGCAGCATGTTGATCAATCACCAAAAACACCATTGTCCAAGGATTTGCCTCCCATAGGGCTTATTTTTCTTATTCGAATGTCTCTGGTATAATGGCACAATCGCCCTTGATGGCTGGGCAAGCATCCTTCGTTCTTTCTGGGCAAAATAGTGTAACCACCCAGCCTGAGTCAAGACTGTGAGTTTCATGGCAGACGCAGATTTTTTTTTTTCCCATGCTTCTTTAATCTTCCCTTCTTGATATTTCCTTGTTGGATTGAATGGGTGGTGGCATGCCACTTACATAGTGACCTGCCTGACTGGGCCAGCCAAGAAGCACGTCATCACCGTGGTTATGGCGAGGGGGGGAATAAGTTTGTACTGACTGGTTGGGGTGGTTGATGTTACGTGACAGTGGATTGGGCGAGGATAAGATCCGTCTGTTGTTGGGTTTGGGTTTTATTTAGGCTACAGGACAAAAAGAGCACTAGGATGATCAAGTGTGTGCTTGGCGATAAGACTGTTTTGGCTGCAGTGATATTGGGATTGGCTTTATCTGGATGCAATATCACTGAGATTCGAGACATTGGTGCTGATGTTCAAGTGGCACAGCGGTTATCCTGCAAGATATGACGAGAGGCTGCAGTGGTAATCTCACGTCTTGGCCAATTATACCTATCACGACCTGTCAGGTTTGTTGATGGTAAAGAGGAGGAGGAGGAGGGATGAAGGATTAATTGCCAACGGGGAGTTCAAGAATAAAGCCCAGCACTAGACCAGCTTAGTCCAACGACCAAGCAATCCATGATGGATCCTTGGGCCAACACGAAGACGAGTGGCGTCCAACTCTCGGGGAGATGGCAAAAGTCCAGTCTAGGGATATAATCTTACACGAGCATCTTGTCCTGTAGAAGCCGTTGGAAACCGAACGAGCCAAGATTGTTGTCCAAAGAATTCTCTGTGAGACAGGTTGCATTGTTACATTATAGGGATCCCGACCCTGGTAGTCAATCTCGAATGGCCCGTATAATCCATGAACCCGTGGTCGCACCGTATGCATATTTAGAACCTTATCTGGGTCCGTGTCGGTCGGAGCTTTGTGGTGACAGGCGCGGGTGTTGGCGGACAATTTGTCAAGACTGGGGGTTTTGTGCCAGGGTTAGAAGAGGAGAGAAGAGTTTTCATGACAAGGTCATGGTGTTTCTGGGAATGGTCTTTTTTTCTCCCCCTTTGACAGACTAAATGTGTTGCTTCTGTCGGGTCAGTCAGTTCTGAGGGTGTCTGGTATCATGGGTTTGTGATTCCTGATACTGGTTTGATTCTGAATATCAAGTCCCTTGTAGCACCATGATCACCGACAATCCAACGTACAGTACCTCTAGCCAGAAATTAGCCTGTAGTTGCAAACTTACTGCAAGGATGATCATTACCCATATTGGCAGCCCGAAATTTGAGCACCTCAATGTCACACTGGAGGCAGCCGGGACATAGGCCATCTTACGACTGGCCCTCCTCGGAACATTGTCCCGTGAACGAACAGCAACCCTGTGAATTGAGTTGCCTGATTTGTCCCTGTCCAGTTATGTCAGCATACAACAAACACCCCGCTCCCTGTGATTGAACAGATTACAGATTTCATGTCACCTGTGAAAGTTGCGTGATAAGACACATACATGAGTGAGTATTCGAATCGCAAGGTAGAGAATCACGATTCAATCACATTAACAATGGGCGGCGCCAAAATCAACGACCCCTTCACCCCTGGCTTTGCCAAGTTTGTCCATGGCACCCTGCAGGAGTGGAAACTGGCTGGTGTCTCTGTCGCTGTAGTCGACGGAGAAGATACATTTGCAAAGGTTTTCTTTCCGCTAGTTTCGAAGCTTGTTCCTTTTCTAGAACCAGAGCTAATCAAGGATCGCAGGGGTTCGGTTATGCCACCCTGCCGGGTACTCGAGCGACGCCAGAGACTCTCTGGTATGGGGGGTCAACAACCAAGGCTTTTGTCACGGCAGTCCTTGCCCACATGATCGACAGCAAAGAGTACCCTGCGCTAACAAAAGGCTGGAAAACAACGATTGCATCCATTATTCATGACGATTTTATCACCCCCGATGCGTGGGCTACTGTGAATCTGACTCTGGAAGACGCGGCTAGTCATCGCACAGGGCTCAGTAACAATGACACAACCATCAGAGTTGAGGAGGATGGGAGACAATGGACTGTGAAAGACATTGTCAGAAATTTACGAAACTTCCCATTACGGGCTGATCCCCGTACTGAATTCGATTACAACAACGAGGGATATGCAGTCCTCTCTCATGTCATTGAGACGTTAACTCAGAAGCCTCTCAAAGATGTGATTCGAGAAGTCATCTGGGATCCTCTAGAAATGAATGCCACATATCTTGACTTGCAGGAGGCCAAAGAAGCACCAGAACACTTATCCACCGGATACTACTGGGACTCAAAAAACAAGCGTCACGTTCCGCTTCCCTTCATTCCGACAGGCATTCTAAGCGGCGCAGGCGCCATCATATCCAACGTCGTTGACTACGCCAAGTGGCTCAGGTGTCTTCTTCGAAAGGAAAAGCCCCTCTCAAAGGAAGTGCACAAAGAGATTCGCACACCGCGCTTCATACACAATCCGCTTCCTGAACACGGCATGGACGTATCTCTATACGGTCTTGGATGGTGGCGTACATCTATCTACGGCAGGACTGTGTACTGGCACTCTGGATCGACAGATACGCATGGCGCTTTGATATACTGGCTGCCTGACCTGGACTATGGCGTCGTGATTCTGGGAAACCATGCCAATCCTGCTCGAGAGGTTATCATGAGAAGGATTGTCGAGGATAGACTTGATATTTCGCCCAAGGACAGATACGATATTGCAGATGAGTATGTCACAATTCTTCATTGGTCTAAGAGGCATCTACTAATAGCGAGTGAACGACAACAGCTGGCGGAAACGACTGCAAAAAATGCAGCAAGAGTTTGAGAATGCCAGTGACATCCTGTTCCCGAACAGACCAGAGCAACCAGACCCTCCATCGTTAGCCATCCCCGAATGGCAAGGCAAATACCACGCTCCCGGCTATGGCATCTATGATTTCTCCCTACAGGAAAGCAAAGATCTAGTCGCCGTTCGTAAAGACTTGGTATGGCAGATGCGTATCACGCTCAAACACGTATCGGGCAATTTTTGGGTGGCTTTCATTTCGATGCTGAATGGACCAGGTACACCAATTTCCTTTCTTGCTGCGGAGTTCAAGATTGGTGTTGATGGTAAGCCGTCGGGGCTGGAGTTGACGTTTCCGGACAGGGACAAGGTTGACGCGCGGGTCGTGTTGTTCAAGAGGATCAGATAGATGGGTTTGACCAATGTCCTTGATTCACAACTTAAAACAACATCCGCGCATTGGGCTCAAGAGGTAGGGAGAAACGATGAGATGAGAGCGGTGATTCACTGAGTCCCGCAAACACGGTGTGACTGGACGTTGTAGAGGCTGTGTAATCCTCAACCCAAACATTTTAGGAGGTGACTGCAACAAGCCGACAAACAAAGCAATAGCAAGCCATGTAAACCGTCTCTCATGTTACACTCATACATTGTTCCAGACATAAATATCGGCCCTAATCCCATGCTTGATTTGCAGCTCAGATAAATCGTACAAAACACCAACACTACAGCGATCAGATACCACATCCGATAACAACAACAACAACAACCTACTTATCAACTATCTATCAATAAACCCATCTTCAAAATGCAACTCCCCACCCAAGGCCGTGCCTACACCCACAAGATCCCTACCCACCTGGTCGTCGTCGATGAAGAAGATTTCAAATCAGCCCTGCTGGATTTCTATGGCCAGACACTGACCAGGGACAATTTTACCTACGCATGGAGGGAGGACTTCATTACTGTTTATACCTGGTTGGCTGAGCCTAGTGATCTTTTGAAGGAACTACACTTGTGTGGTGTTCTTTCTCGTCCTTCGGCATAATTTAGAAAGCATCGAATAAGAATGGCGCAGGATGGTAATGAGGGTTCAGGAGCTATGAGAGTGTAATTAGGGAGGGGAATGGAAGAGTCTGGCTGGACTAGACTCGGATCGTGGAATGAAAAAAAAAAAAAAAACACTCAAACTGAATCGTAATGATCGCAAGAACATGTGATTTGGACAATTACACTGATACCTTTGATCTGCATTCACTTTGTTTACAATGTCGATGCAGAAGCTGAGATCCTACAATAGACACATTATCTGACGTGCTCGTCAAAGCTTAGAGGATGCCCAAATCTGTAGGTCCTCTCTACTCAAGTCACGTATACTCTTCTTCCCGCAATTCGCCAACGTGTTGTCCATATCCGCCAAAAAACACCTCAAAACATGTTCCACCCCCTCTCGACCACCAGCAGCAAGCCCATATACGTAGGGACGTCCTATGCATACTGCCTTGGCTCCCAATGCCAGAGCTTTCAACACATCGGCGCCAGTTCGGACACCACTGTCGAACAGTAGAGTCAGGCCAGAGCTCTTGACTTTTTCATCAGCTGCAATCTCAGCTAAAGCATCCAGAGAGGCGATTGCCCCATCGAGTTGTCGACCACCGTGGTTTGACACTATTATTCCGTCGATTCCGTAGTCGATGGCCAGCTGAGCATCGTGGACAGTCTGGATGCCCTTGAGGACAATCGGTCCATCCCATAATCGTTTCAGTACTTTCAGGTGCTCCCATTCGCGATAAGTACCCGAGTTCATGACGTCGATCCACGCTTTGGACTTTTGCATCAGCTTCGCGTTGGCGAGAACACGAGCGGCACCAGACAGAGTGCCTGGTCGTCTTGTGATGGACCACAGCTCAGATAGCCTCTCACCCAGGCTACGTGTGTCATTCTTCTGCAGTTCTTCAAACATTTTGTTAAATGCGGGATCCGATAACCCAATCTGACATCCCTCGCCCCAGATGAATGGGAGGTATGCTGCGTCCAGATCTGTAGGTCTCCAGCCCAGAGTGAATGTGTCGAGAGTGACGACCAACACCTTGTATCCAGATGCTTTGGCGCGACTCAAAAGACTGGCTGTGACTTGTTCGCACTGAGGCTTGGGCCAATACAGTTGGAACCAGCGATCACCGTCCGCATTGGCCTTTGCTACCTGCTCTATTGTGCGAGTCGCAGCTGTCGACAGAATCATAGGTACACCCACGTTATGACAAGCCTTTGCCGTCGCTTCTTCTGCATCAGGGTGCATGATGTTCTGAACACCGATTGGGGCAACTAATAGGGGACTCTTGTACTTTGTCCCGAACAAATCTACACTGACATCGCGAATGGTGGCATCGACCAGGAATTTAGGTCGGAGCCGATAGCGGTTGAACGCCTCAGCATTATTTCTGGCTGTTGTTGCACTGCTTGCTGATCCATAGACGTAGGCAAAATTGGCAGCAGGCACCTTGGATCGTGCCAATGCTTCCCATTCTGATGATTTGGTTGAGAATGGGGGTGGTCTGAGAGCCTGGTAGATGTCGCGCTGGTAGGCCGAGTAACTGGTTGGATCAGGCTCGGGGTAGGGTTTGTCCAAACGCTTGGAGTCAATATCGTCAGTCATTGTGATGATGTATGTAGATAGGGGTTATTGTCTGCAGAGTTGACGATGATGAATCAAAGGGGATAAAGGCTTTGAGAATAAGTTGCTGATGTCATTTCCCCGGTTACCTAGTTATTAATCGCTTACTTACGTTAATTACGGTAGTACGTTGGACAAGGTCGATGTGCCGAGGTTCCCCGCAACTGGACAACAGACTATT
Organism: Fusarium dimerum; assembly: GCA_013623525.1. Classification (NCBI taxonomy): domain Eukaryota; kingdom Fungi; phylum Ascomycota; class Sordariomycetes; order Hypocreales; family Nectriaceae; genus Fusarium; species Fusarium dimerum. The sequence continues at coordinate 18,975 of JABGLY010000683.1, forward strand.
GTTGTGAGCCATGATAGGCGGACTTTCACCTACATTATCAACAATTGTGAGTATTCTTGAAGTTGCTTCTGATGTGGTGTATTGTGTAATTCTACCAAAGAATCAATATTTACACACAGGGACACCTGATCCTCTCAATCCGCGCGAGAGAGGCTCATTGAGTAGAAGGACTCACTCATGGAGAACCAGCATGCCTGACCGGGGTTTGATGGTGAACATGCATTGAACTAAAGATGGACAACGACGATATTGATGGTATAGATAACGAGAACACACTTGGAACAAGTTTGATGCATTGTGTTGACGCAAATATCATCAATCCTCGTTATTGTCGAACCATAGGTCAGATAGGACCAACCTAGCACAATGCTCATCAGCATCGGAATGTCCATTTATTAAGCGACTGTCTTGACACTACTATGTCGACCATCCAAGGTATAAAGTGTTTTCTATCGATTTATGCGATATTCCCAGACGTCTTACAATAAAATGATGAATATGAGTTACTGCTATTTCCATGTCCATGTGATGCTCGCCGACTACCGAGTTCCCCTGTCAAACTAGCAAGGATATTCCGACGCATGCAGAGGCGTGAATTGGTATTAGTATCGGGGTAATTTAACTAGAAATTCTCTTCTTCCTCTTTCAGTATATTGCTCATGAGTTTTCGGGCCTACTGACCACACCTTTGTCTCTATATTCGGTCGAACGTCTTTGATTTCTTTCACGCCAGCCCCTACTTTATGGGAGATATTAACAAGCACCAATGACGACTGCAGTAAACCAAGTTTTCATAAGAGGAAATAAAGCTTGAATAATTCCTTGTTGATCATCTAGAATTAACGGTCCCTCCCTCACGCTCCATTTCTCAGTGAACGTTCACTCAACAACACCTGAGCTCACAGCGATCACGATAGTCACAAGCCAAGCAGCATCACCATTCACAAAAAAGGCCCGATATCCCCCTCTAACCATGCCTTTCAGCCGCCGACGTTGTGAACTGTCAAAACTCTTTACCTTGTTGCGGCTAAGGCCCGTTGGAAACGGACCGAAAGATGGCCAGCTTGGATGCGGGGTTGACTGCTTCCAACGGGTTTTTACCCCGAAAAATGACATGAGCTACTGAGGATAGTGACATTTTCACTTCCTGGGGGTTAGTGGCCGTGTGCTTGGCATATGTGATCTGATTAGTACTGGCATGGTGGAAAACTTGGAGACATTCTCCCAAAGAAAAATGTATAAAATGCCGCTGCTCCCTAGGCCTCAGACAATTGATCTGGACAGACACTCGCAGACTTACAAGCACGACTGGACATTCTTTTGGAGGTTCTGCAGCTTTCCATCATGTTTAAATACCTGGTCACTAGCTTGGCCATCCTCGCCTCATGGCAGGACGTAGCTGTGGCTTCCCCCTCGTATGGATCTTCAGATCTTGAACGTTTCATTGACAAGCAAAGCAGGATTTCTATCAAAGGAGTTCTTGCCAACATCGGTGCCGACGGAAGCAGAGCCAAGGGTGCCGCGCCCGGTGCTGTTGTCGCTAGTCCCTCGCGCTCTGATCCAGATTGTAAGTCTTCACTGACAAAACAAATAGTATCAGCTAACTGACTGACTCGTTAGACTGGTATACTTGGACCCGAGACGCTGCTCTGACTTACAAAGTCCTCGTTGAGCGCTTCATCGAGGGCGATAGATCTCTTCAGCCCAAGATAGATCAATACGTCTCCGCACAAGCCAAGCTGCAAGGCGTTTCCAACCCTTCTGGAAGCCCTGAGACCGGTGGCCTTGGTGAACCCAAGTTCCATGTCAACCTGACTGAGTTTACTGGTTCATGGGGCCGACCTCAACGTGATGGCCCCCCACTGAGAGCGACGGCTCTCACGCTGTATGCGAACTGGCTTGTTTCTCATGGAGGACGTGCCAAGGCCATCAAGACGGTCTGGCCGGTTATCGAGAAGGATCTTGCATACACGGTCAAGTACTGGAATCGAACTGGTTATGATCTGTGGGAGGAAGTCAACGGCTCATCCTTCTTCACTCTCTCCGCATCACACCGAGCTCTGGTTGAAGGAGCTGCTCTCGCCAAGACGCTCGGCAAGTCATGCCCTGACTGTGCTGTCAGTGCTCCTCGCATTCTCTGCTTCATGCAGAGTTTCTGGACTGGCAGTTACATTGATTCCAACATTAATGTCAATGATGGCCGGACCGGCAAAGATGCTAACTCGATTCTGTCATCGATTCACACATTCGATCCCCAGTCCAAGTGTACCGACGCTACCTTCCAGCCATGCTCGTCCCGAGCTCTTGCGAATCACAAAGCCGTGGTTGACTCATTCAGGTCTATCTACGGTGTCAACAAGGGTAGACGACAAGGTCAAGCTGCCGCGGTCGGACGATACAGCGAGGATGTCTACTATGACGGCAACCCTTGGTACCTGACCACTCTCGCTGCAGCTGAGCAGCTCTACGCCGCTATCTATCAGTGGGAGAAGCAGGGTGTCATCACGATCGACAAGGTGTCGCTGCCATTCTTCAAAGATCTTGTGTCAGGTATCAAGGCTGGCAAATACACTAAGAAGTCCAAGACTTACAAGTCAATCATCAAAGCTGTTGAGAAGTACGCAGATGGATTTGTGGCTGTTGTGAGGACTTATACCCCTTCTGATGGCTCCTTGTCTGAACAATTCGAGCGAACCACCGGGAAGCCCATTTCAGCCGTTCACTTGACATGGTCATACGCAGCTTTCCTTGGAGCTACTGAGCGCCGTGAGGGTATCGTACCTCCCACCTGGGGAGAGCCTCGTGCCAACCGTGTGCCCTCTGTTTGCGAGCCGGCACCAGCTTGCGATTCCACCATGACGTTCAAATTGACCGACCCTCCTAACGCTGACCAACCTGTCTATGTCGTTGGAGGTATCACGGAGCTGAGCAACTGGTCACCGCAAGACGGTGTGCCATTGGAGGAGAATAATGGTGTGTGGACTGTGGTGGTGAAGATCCCCTCAGACACCATTTTCGAGTACAAGTATATCCAGATCGCGTCCGATGGAACGGTTACCTGGGAGAGTGATCCCAACCGTAGGTCTACGTCTTCAAGCAAGTGTGACAGCACGGGAACGCTCGATGATGAGTGGAGGTAGTTAGTGATTGTTGACACAGAGGGTTGTATATATCTTACATTTCGACAATTGTTTATATTCAATATTTATCTTTATACAATCAATTTCTATCAACCATTTGTCTTTCTTCCTCAGTGTGACGAATAGTATGTCCACACTGCGTGAACAACATGATTGTACTCCAAGTACTGGATGTTTAGAAAAATCAGACCATGTTGCCCAACGTTCAAGTTAATGTATACGCCTCATTCCTTGAACTTGGCTGGTATCATCGCACATGCACCAACTGAATCCTTCAGCTCTTGGCTCACGATAGTATCAGGTTATAGCCTCACCCAAAAACCACTTTCCCCACATCCAGATACGAGAATGTCACCCAAATCAGTTCCCATTACTTGATGATCAACATCGGTAGATGAGCTGAAATCCCTCCTGCTACGTCACCTATCACCTTTATCCACCTGAAGCGGGTATGAACCGGGACTCAGGATTTGTCGCATTACGAAAGCTGGGTCCGTTGGTCGTATCAATGAAACAAGACCCTGGATTATTCTCCCAGAAGCCCACGGGTCGATCAATCCTGCCAATACGTCAGAGTCATCCCGCCAAGACGGCAGCGTCTGTACGATGCACAAGGACGGGTAGATTTACTTGTGGATGTCTCCAAAATCGTCTGTCGAGGGAATCCCCTCATTTGTTGGTTTACGATGATTGGCGAAAACTCCTGCTTTCGCTGTAGCAGTAGGATCGAACCCTTGCAGTAGGAGCTCTGGGCTTTATCTTGGCGACAGTTCTCAACTGCCGGAATTTCTTGGTTTACGTCTTTAACTATAATTTACAAGATGTTGAGTCGTAGAGAATGTAGATAAATAGAGGACGAAGAACCCTTTGAATGCTTCTTCACAACCACAGCATTGTCTCCAACAAACTTGAAATCAGTTGAATCTTAACAGCAATCACCTCTGTATCTTGAACATTATCATCATGAAGTTCCTCACCCTTCTCAGCTTTGGTCTATCCGCCTCCGCTATTCCCACCAGGGGAATCACCGGCGTTCAAATCCGTGATGAATCCCGTCTCGAAAAGCTCAGAGCTGAACACGACCATGTCATCAAGGCTTTGAACGAGGGCAAGTTTGTTGAGCCTCGCGCCGACGGCAATGACCTCGAGAAGCGCGCTTTTCACATTGCCGGTCTAGGCGGCATGGCCATTATCGAGGCCGTCGCTGCCGGTACTGATATCCTCGCTACGCTGGGCTCCAGACTTCATGATGTCTTTAGCTATGAGCAGGACCGCATCTGGCACAATCACGGAGTCTGCCGAACCTACTTTGACACGCAAGGTGGTGGTAACTGCGAAGTGAGAACATACGACAGAGGCAGCGCTGATAGAACTGCCACTCACAAGGACTTCAAGTATGTTCGACGAAAATTTGACGAGTTCTTGAGCTGACATGTTTAGCTGCCCATGGATTGACCCAGAAAACAACGATCCACCTGTTGTCTATTTCGAAGGAGATCAGGGTATTGGTACCTACAGTGTAAGTCCACCATCCCCTGAGAGATGATTGTCTGCTAACAGTATCAGGTCCAATACACTGCCACCAAGGAACACGCCTGGGACGGCCTTGAAGGCACTGAGAAATGCGCTGCTCAGGGTCTGTGCAACCCACACTACGTCTTCTACCGTGACGGGTACAGCATTTCTCTCAGCACTTGGAGTAAGTATATTCCCATCCCTCCTATATCAGTCAACTAACAATGCGTAGAATCTCAGGGAACTGCCGCTGAGTGTCAGTACACCGGCGACTGCAAGGGTCTCTGCTCTTCTGGTGTCAAGAACCAGTTCTCCAGCGGAGGTGTCAGATGGGGAGGAGACTGTGCTATTCCCTGTGAGGATGATGGTACTCTGCCTGATACTGAGACCAAGTAAAAGGCCCATCGACTGTTGGAAATATTGGAATGGTGGTGTTTTGCGAAGGAGTTTGCTCGTTGGCTACGGGTTTTGTAGTTCATGTATATCATCCCTTGTCTATACTATAACAATCTTGACATACTTGACAATTGTATAAGCATCATGCCTACGAATGATGTAACCCACAAGATTTGCTCAAGGCATATTGAGCTCAGAAATTGATTTCAATTTATATCAACGCACAAACGCCGGCTTTCCCTACGTCACGATGAATACACAATTTAAAATTCCGGCATAGTACACCCCATCAATAAACCCTCGTTTCATCTGCTGGTTGGCCCTTGAACGTGTAAATCTTGTGGTACGTCGCTCGTTCAGCAACAGCTTTCTTGCCATTCTCTGAAGCAGCCTTGATCTCGTCGTCTGGCTTCCTTTCCTCGAATGCGTCCTCTTTCAGACAGATTGAAGAGTCGCCCCCGTTGTTGTTCTCTGGTTTATACGTGCCCTTAGAATCATGCAGCCGTGAGAGAACAGATTCGTGAAGTTCTGCTTGGATGGGAATGTCTCGGTAACTTCCTTTGTTTAGAGGGAACCATTTCTGTTCCCATTTTCCGTTACCGTTTAGTTCGTATCGTTTGATGAGAGGGAACCATTCTGTTTCATGATTAGTTCAGGTCCAGGGGATGATTATGTCTCTGACTTACCCATGAACTTCCAGAACGTCACCTTGAGAAAGGCAGTTCCATATCCGTAGCTGAGAGTGTCGTGCATAAACCCAGTGAGTGCCTCGTCGTGTCGATTATCGAACTCCTTCTTGAACCTCTCGATGCTGGGCTTGCACCACTTGACGCCAAATCTCTCGTCCTTCGCCGCGACAAGTTCCAACTCGTTGATCATCCAGGCGAGAGGAACATCACTCATCTGCAATGGCTCAGCCATGACATTCTTACCCGCTTGCTGTGGCCTTCTCGTCACCCAGATATTCTTGAATCGATCCCACCACGACATGTTCTCTGCATTGTTTGCATCCAGATCATTACCCCTCACAGCAGGCCACCCGCCGCCTACATCACCGTGATTGCCCGGAAACCACACCTCCTTAATGTGTTCGTGGTTATGCTCGGCACTTTTGACGTCTTGAGCAAGAAGAGCAGGCTTGAACTTGACTCGCCTCTCATCAATGGCAACAGCATGACGGACATAGTGTGCTGTTCCCGTCACTGGTACGGGGTGCTTGGCTTTTGCTTCCAGGACGGCGACCGAGTTGACGCAGTCCCACATGCCGAGGAAGTAGACCTTGATGTTCTCTTCGCGCGCACCATTGCATGCTTCAGCAGGTTCTTTGCGACAAAAGGTATGGCTGAAAGCTTTTATTTCACAGAGAGCAGCTTCAACTTCAGTCTGCGGTGCATTGTCAACTGCAGGAGCTTCACCCGTTGAATGTAGGGGCTGCGACTCTTCGGCGGTAGATTGACCATTGGCATTACCATTTGCATGACCATTGGCTTCTTCGCTTTGTGGGCTGGAGCCATTTGCTTTTGCTCCGTTCGAGCACACTCCATTGGCCTGTGTGGTGGTCGAGGTGGAAAATGCTTCTTCTTTGAACTCTCCCTGCAGATAACGCTGGTAGAGGACAAATGCAAAGGGCACCATTTCTTCATTGCCCTTGCACAGCAGACCAACCTTGTTGACCATCCTGGCGAGGAATTTGGCAGTGTATGCACCGCGACTGAAGCCAAAGATGTAGATTTTGGCGCCCTATATGTGTAAGTCATCTCCCTGCAAGCTGAGGATTCGACTTACTGTCTCGTAGTATCGCATCAAGAAACGGTATCCTGCCATGACGTGTGCATCAAAGGTAGTACCAAAGCCTTGATCGAGTGTCTTTGAGATTGAACTTCGGATACTGCTAAAAGTGCCCTGATTCACTGATGTTGCGTTGATATCATATGTACCGATACCGGCTTGAAGAGGTCAGCAATAAACACCAAAAGGCGAAGTCATCTGCACACGTACTCTGATAGTAGTGGTACTGATCAGCATGGTTACGGTCCAACTTGCTCAATAATTTGACGACATTAGTATCAGCATTGGTACCACTGAAAGTATTACCCGTCCCATCAAAGCACAGAATGAGCTTCTTGGGCTCTGGCTTGGACTCTGTCCCGTTGGATTCGGCGTGAGGCATGATGTGCGATGTGCGTTGTGAATTCACTGACACTGATCGAAACACACAGACATGAAGGGCCTCGACACCCCTTTATCTCTTCTTCATGCAATCCATGAGAACCTTGTCTGGCATCTCTCGACTGAGTACGCCAAGGTTAGCCAACCACATCTAGACACGGCTTACGTGTGTTACTCAGGGGGATGAGAGGTGTCCTACATGGGTTTCTGTTGGCTGTGCTCGTTCAGCTCGGCACGGAGGTTCCTTTCCTGCTGACAAGTTCAAGGGACCAACCCCTGCGATACGATAAATAACTGGTTCATTTCTTCGGGGCTTGTTACCCAACAAGACATTCCAGTAGTCTCAGTCATCGGCACATCGATCTAAAACAGAATCGGCACTTATTATCCATCCCTCGCCAAGCCAAAAAAAAAAAAAGAAAAGAAAAAAAAAACTGAGATTCTTCCTCTGTGCGGGCGAAACATGACTCCATCGCTGCACGGTACACGACACCAGGACAACATTTGGCTCTAGAAACCAAGTGCTTACACGGTCAAGCCAATACAGTCTAGAGAATAAGGGTAAAACAAGAACTGGTCCGGGCCGGGCCTTTGATCTAAGCGCAACAATATGCATCATCCGCATGAGGATCAAGAGGAATCAGCCAGCCACAAGGTCGGCATCTTGGCGGCATTCCCGAGATATACTGTACAGTAGGTGTCGTTCCTGAAGATGTGTGTGGTGGTGTGACTGCTTACGCGGGTTAGGGGGGTTTATTTAGGGCTGATGTGAGGCTGGGAGAAGCTGGATTGCCCTTGTCTCCTTTTTATCCAAAGACACTTGGACGCGAGAGAGAGGGAGAGAGAGTTGAGACATTGGCAAAGCTAGATCTAGGGAGATCTTCATAGCTGGAATTTTTACTTTGGAACCGACTCTCATCGTTCAACTCTCCCCCGGCAATTCAGAACCCATCATAAGTGGACTGGATGGACTGTTATCTTCCCCTCATCTCAGGCTCACACAGCATATTGTCTTACCGTCTTGTGAAACAGTACTCCGTACAGGACAGTAGGGTACACGGCAGGTGAAACATTTCTGCTTGACATCGTATTCATCTTACCTCGCATATTGCTGTGTCATTTTCGCAATCCATAGGCATCAGTTTTTGACCACTGTATGACAGTCCTGCAAGCATTCGGGGTGCCAAGGCGGCATGACATTGATCAACGACAACAATCATCATGCGCGGGGGCACTACCTGGGCACCATCTAGTAACCATACTACCATTTCCCCTCTTTTCTGGACATCGTGTCTCTCTTCTCTTTTCTCGTATCACACAGCGTTGTCTCTTTGTCAAGCCTTGAACGCCATGTCCATCCAACGGCACTTGATTCTGACCAATAAACACATGTTTATATCCCCTACAGCGAACTTGTACCACTTCAACTACATGTAAATGCTCCTCGACCATAAGCCAGTGCTCTCACGACTTGCATCCAGTCCCACACAGTTGTACTCATGCCGACATCCAGGATCCTCCGACCAAACAGATCCACTAAATTAATGCTGACCATCCATCCCTTTTTGCAAGTACATCGACCGAGATCTCGCCCATGCGCCGCTCAAAGCCGTGAGCTAGAATCCAATGGTCTGAACCGTAAAATGACGAAACAATTATCTTCTGCAGCAGCCTGCTTTCCACGAATGAACCACGTCTTAGATCAGCCGTCGCATCTGCCTTGCTGGGATGCCCTCGGCAGCTCACTGAATTGGTCCAGTCCGTGTATGGGCGGACTGTTGCAATTGCATAGCATGCCCGCTTTGTGCAGAGATGGATCATGGGGGTTGAGTCTGCACGACGGTCAAAGAGGGGGAGGATGGTGTAAGACGAGACAGGACCAAGAAAAAAGAATACTTGAGGGTTGAATATAAATTCAGGCCAGATGTACCATGATCAATGCCGTATCTTGTCGTGATCTCAAGCTTCCTTGACAACAGTCACAATGTCTTTTACTGAAAAATTCCAACCGGGGGAATCCTACGGCGACCCTCGAAAGGCCGCCGGAGGTATTCTTGCTGACCCGCTCAAGCTTGCCACAGACCTCCTCAAAGACTACTCTGGCCTCCGAAGCCAGGCCTCTGTCAAGGAGATCGCTGAGCTCATCAAGGAGGTTCTCTCATCCGGAGAGCCCCTTGACGACAAGAAGGGGTATGTTGACTCCACTAGTGTACGAGACCATGTTCTAACCCTCATAGTACCACTGAGCTTCTCATTGGCATCTTGACTGCTTTGCCTTCCACATCAAGCGCTCGTACCCAGCTCACCAATAAACTCATCGACACTCTATGGGGAACCCTTCAGCACCCTCCTCTTAGCTATGTGGGCGGTGATGTCAAGTACGAGGTCGTCAACCCGGAGTCAGACGTCAAATCCAATGGCAAAGAATATGACACAATCGAGTTCAAGGCTCCTGACAGCGATGTCATCCTGAGAGAAAAAGTCCCTCAAGCCCCAGACGGTATGCACCAGTATCGCATGCCGGATGGAAGCTTCAACAACATTCTCGAGCCCAATCTGGGTAAAGCCGGTACTCCTTATGCCAGGACAGTTAGACCTGCGAAACGTCTACATGGCGTCAAGCCGGATCCAGGTCTTTTGTTTGATCTTCTCATGGCTCGTGACGACCAGCACTTCTTGGAGAATCAAGCTGGCATCTCATCCATGCTATTCTACCATGCCTCCATCATCATTCACGACATCTTCCGCACCAGTCGCACAGACATGAACAAGTCTGACACGTCATCCTACCTTGATCTTGCTCCTCTTTATGGCTCGTCTCTCAAAGATCAACTCGAGATCCGCACCATGAAAGAAGGAAAACTCAAGCCCGACACGTTCCATGAGAAACGTCTCCTTGGACAGCCCGCGGGAGTCAACGTCATGCTTGTTCTTTACAGTCGCTTTCACAACTACTGCGCTGACATCCTCCTCAAGATCAATGAAAATGGCCGCTTCACTCTCCAATGCCCGCCCAATGCCAGCGCGGAGGAAATGGCCAAGGCAGTAGCTAAACAGGATCACGATCTTTTCAACACGGCTCGGCTCATCACTGGCGGACTGTACATCAACATCAGTCTGCATGATTACCTCCGAGCCATCACCAACACACACCATTCTGGTAGTGATTGGACTCTCGACCCCCGAGTTGAGATTGGCAAGCAGTTTGATTCGGATGGAGTTCCAAGAGGTGTAGGCAACCAGGTCAGCGTCGAGTTCAATCTGCTGTACCGATTCCACTCTTGTATCTCCAAGAAGGATGAGCACTGGCTCAACAACTTTTTCCTTAAACTTTTCCCCGGTCGCAAGGCAGAGGAGCTCGAGGACATCAGCTGGTCTGATCTCGGCCAAGCTCTATTCACCTTTGAGCAGAGCATCCCCAAGGATCCAAGTGTTCGCACGTTTGATAATCTTGAGCGTCAGGCTGATGGAACATTCAAGAATGAGGATCTTGTTCGTGTCCTCAAGGAGGCGATGGAAGATCCTGCTGGTGCCTTTGGTGCTCGCATGGTTCCCAAAGCTCTCAAGATTGTTGAAATCCTCGGGATCAACCAGGCTCGCAAGTGGCAGGTTTGCTCCCTAAATGAGTTCCGCGAGTTCTTTGGCTTGAAACGCTACGACAAATTCACCGACATCAACTCCGATGTTGATATCGCCAACATTCTGGAGAAGCTTTACACGGACCCCGACATGGTTGAGCTCTATCCTGGTCTGATCATTGAGGACATCAAGCCCGTTCGCAACCCGGGTAGCGGTATCTGTCCCACATACTCTGTCGGTCGAGCCATCCTCTCAGATGCCATCACCCTGGTCAGGTCCGACAGGTTTAATACCATCGATTATACTGTTGCCAACCTGACTGCATGGGGTTACAATGAGGTGCAGCAGGACTACAAGACACTTGGCGGTTCAATGCTCTATAAGCTCATCCAACGAGGTGTCCCCGGATGGTTCACTTATAACTCCATCTCTGTCATGCAGCCCATGTATACCAAACAGGCCAACGAGAAGATTGCCAAGGAGCTGGGCACCTTTTCTCAATTCAGCACTGCGGATCCCAAACCCCCTCCCAAACCAGTTCTCATCGTTACTCACGACTCCATCAAGAAAATATTGCAAAACCCCAAACAGTATGCCATCCCCTGGAACTCACCTATGGCAGATCTCTGGCCAGGGAAGAAGGATTTGAGCTGGTTCATGTTGACTGGTGACGGACCTCGCAACCTTGCTGATCGAGCCAATATGACTAAAGCCATCAGCAAGCTCCCAGACCTTCACAGCGCTATTCATCAGTTGATCGAAACCGTTGGTTCTGAGTTGATCAACGAGCATGCCTTCACGTTTAAGAAAGGTCTGGACCAGATCGACATCATTCGCGATGTTGCCATCCCACTCAACACGCGTCTCCTCTCCGACCTTTTCTACTTCGATCTTCGCTCGGGTGAAAACCCAGACGGAGCGCTCGGTACTGCTGAGATGTACAAACACCTCCTCAACCTCCGCATCTGGGGCGTCAACAATAATGACCCTGGTCAAGCGTGGAACCGCCGCCGACGCGCCCAGGAAGGCGGCAAGGTCATTATTGATACAACTCGTAAGTTGGTTGACGAAGTAGCGGCCGGTCGTGGTCTGGGATTCGGCATTGCTTCTGCTATTGCCAGTAAGCTCTCTCGAAAAGCCCACATCAAGAAAGGTTCTCTTCGCTCGTGTGGTCATAAGCTCGTTGAGGAGTTGTTGGCCCAGGGAGGTTCAGCTGAGGATGTGGTTGATATGCTGTGGCTGACTGCGTTTGGCGGTGTTGCTGTACCTGTTACGACAGTAAGTAGGCCTTCTTTTGATTCATGGCTGGTACTGACTATCACAGTTCTATGAAATTCTAGAATTCTTCCTCCGCCCGGAGAATGCAACTATCTGGGCTGAAGTTCAAACTCTCGCTCAAAAGAACGACGATGCTGGGCTGCACGCATACGTTGCCGAAGCACAGCGTCTTACGAGTACACAACGTACTATGCGAGTTGCGACACAACCTGGCGAGCTTGAGGGCAAGTCTATTGAACCAGGGAATCTTGTCGTCCTCATGCTTGTAAGTTTCATTTGTCTTTGTCCTCCATCAAGTCTAACATTTTAGGGCGAATCTGGACGAAATCCGGAGCAGATCAAAGATCCAAAGACATTCGACGCGACACGTAAACGAGAGCCGGTCAGCTCATTCAGTTTCGGCCAGCATGAATGTTTTGGCAGAGATTTTGCCCTTGCTTTTGTTACTGGCCTCATCAAACTTGTTGCCGACCTCAAGCAGCTGCGTCCAGCTCCAGGACAGATGGGCGTGGTCAAGACGATCCGTCTGGGAAGCGAGAAGTTGTATCTCAACGATTCTTGGTCTTATCTCACATTCGATGCTAGCAGTAAGTCGAGATTCTCAGTCCTTTTTTTTTCCCAGTAGTCCTCTTTATCTAACATCGTGTAGCCTGGAAAGTCCATTTTGATGGACACGGCAAGGGAAATTTCCAGGGTGAGAGAACGCCTACAAAGCCGATGGCATTGCAGCAGTATTATCACTTGTTGCAAAAGCGTAAGGAAGAAGTTGTGAATTAGATGTAGATGTTGCTCGACGACGGAATGTTTGGTACGGTCAAGAGTCAGTTGATAGTTGATATTGTCACGTCAGGATGATAGTTAAATGCTCAATTGCCACAATTACCTGAGATTATCCTAGTTCTTTTGCAGTGATTAAACTATCCGGCATTGTCACTGCGTTTTCGGTCACATTGAGAATGTGACTGTGCTTGGTGGATGAATGAGCGCAATGACTCATCTAATGGCGAGTTTGTGATAATGCTTGGATAACACTGCAGATAACCCACGATCCATAGGTCAGTAACATTCTCGTATTAGTATGACTGGAAACCCACTTCATTTTTAATCCAGGCTGTTGAACTCATTGAAGGTGCCCATTCCCCCGCTTTCTCTTACTTTACTACTCGAACCAGACCTAGATCAGCGTGTCTACCTACACCTGATACTACCAAAGCCATACCATCTAATGGTAGCAACAAGCAAGATCTAACCAGATTGATCACAACATGTCGCATCAAGCTCTTCTGATAGATAGGGGCGGCCGCCGTAATTATCTAAAGCAGAAGGGTTTTAGACTCGATATCAAGTAAGCTGGTTGTAAGCATGGACGGCGGCAATTGTCAGCCGAAAGATGCCGCACGTGCGGCAAGTTAACTGCGGCTCGTTGATTGAGACTTGTTCAGTCGATGATTGATAATAGAGATAGACAGTCGCGGATCCAAGTTCAGGTATGAGTATCACCCATTGCCACCTTGCTGGAAAGAGGTTCTTCTTGGTACTTCAAGACATCTGTATTGTTTGAAAAGCCTCTTCGTTGATAGCATCAAGATTTATCAGTCAGATCCACGTGACAGGACAGGTCTAGACTCACACTCACACTCAACCCTGCAGAATCAATCATCATCACATATTGTACAACTCACTTCATCGCCAACCATGTCTACCAACGAAGCAAGACCGCCTTTCCCCCCATTCAATGAAACAACCGCCAAACAAAAGGTCAAGGCGGCACAAAATGGATGGAACTCGCGGTATGTCCCATGACTCGGGCCCTACTAAACTGTCGCTGACTCTATACCAGGAACCCAGACCAGGTGAAGCTGGCTTACACCGAGGACAGCATCTGGCGCAACCGAGACGAGTTCCTTCAGGGTCGGGACGCGATCAAGGAATTCTTGACCAAGAAATGGAGTACCGAGAATGGTTACCGTTTACGCAAGGAACTCTTTGCCTTTACTGACAACAAGGTACATGCCCTTCCGCCCTCTCTCTCTCTCTTTCTTTTTTTTTTTCTCTTTTTTTTTCTTTTCTTTCTCTTATATCACCTGAGGCACTCGAGTAAGCTTGTATTAACAATCATATCAAACTTAGATTGCTGTGCAGTTCTGGTATGAATGGCACGACGAGCAAGGCCAATGGTGGCGTACATATGGTCTCGAAGACTGGACATTTGCCGAGAATGGACTCATGAGGAAGAGACAGATGAGCGGCAATGATGTCAAGATTGACGAGGCAGACAGATGGTTCACACCAGATGTTGATGTTGATGAGGTGGACATTTCGGAGAAGCATTGGTAGATGTGGCCGTACATCGTACCATCGGCCTCAAGGGAACACCATAGAAGTCGTCATGAATAGCAGCATGCATCATGGCATACGTAGAGGCATATCCCAACTCCGTATCCTATCCAATCCAATCCCATCGCCGGTTCATTTCCAGCATAGCCACAAACCATTGCGTAGGAAAGTCTCCGACAAGGCACGTATTCTTAACTCGCCCACCAGCTCAGCCAGTCATAACGACGCCTTATGAGACTGGAATCTCCATCTCCATGGAGCGTTGATAGTACTCCACCAGAACCGGAGAGGATAACCGACAGTAGGGCTTAGCAAAGAACAATCACCAGTCTATACGAACAAAAAGAAAACTCAATTCGTTCGTGGCCCCATCTCGCTCAGGCCGAATCCACTTGGACCAGACCAAGGTTGATCATAAGCTTAGATGACAGATGCTCCTAACACAAGGAGGGTCCCTACATGGCTTGGTCTGAATGTCTCACAACATGTCAAAGTCAGCTGTACAAAATATTGCTCGCTGCAAGAAAACATCGTTCGTTACCTATCATCTGTCATCGACCATAGTCAATTGACTCTGGACTCGTCTTCCACTCGTCTCAGCCGCTTGATCCTCTCGCTTGACTACCCTAAAACATCCCACCGTCGGGACGGACGCGGAACATGTCTCCCACATCGGAAGTACGTGCACCACCAAATGACGAATCCGACCACTCACGTCCCCAGCAAACTAACCCAATTCCCACAAGCTCATGTTGAAAAGGGAAGAAGAGAAAAAAACGTGGTTACGGATGTGACCGTTAGTTTACCTCGCACTAACCCAGAAACTGTCCTTGCTCTCCCAAACCCTCATCTCTGCATCATGGACACTTGACAAGTTCCCACTTCAGGTAAGGCTGTCTCACACTAGTCGGCGAGTCCCATCTCTAAACGCCTCCTTACAGGCCGGCAGTACGATAAACCCCAGTTCATCCCCTGTCGGTGACGCGGCGACTCTACGTGGCCATCCATAGCACTCATCTGAACGGGACAGTTATCGCAGCATGGCTCGTCAGCCCAGTGGGTAAACCTTTTTTTTTCTTCTTTTCTTTCGGCGTATTTCCTAAACAGGTTTTTCAAACAACGATATCATGAGTTTTGGGTTTTCTCTTAATCGTCTTTATAAGGCTGTTCCCGGAATCATGGTTAGTCAATGGCTCTACCGTTCCATCTCGTCTCATCGCATCTACAATCTCCACAATGCATTCACTAAATCGACCATTCACATTGCTCTTTGCTCTATTGCTATTATGTCTCTCTGTCGCTTCCGCTGAGAGCACTATCAAGTACTCAATAGACGAAAGCAAGCTCATCATTAAATATACAACCACTGACCCTGCCGACTCGAATTGGATCGGTCTGTACTCTGAAAAGGACGGAGGCTTGATACCACAACTGGGAGAAAAGTACTCTTATGCCGCGATACTATGGAAGTACGCTCCAGGTTCTGAAGGCACTGTCGAGTTTGAAGCTTCGCGCTTGAGAGATGGCCGATATACCTGCTACTTCCACGGCACGGACACTTCAAAATGGCTTGTTGATCCACTTGAAGTCCAATACACGGCCGAGATCCCCACCGATGTACAGTTCATTGTTAGCAAGGCTACACTCAGAACCGCTATTCGGGGACAGCAATACTCGGCAGAGGTTTCTGGTCTGGTTAAAAACAAGACCGGATCGCAAGCCACTTACACCATCAGTGGAACAGCGCCCAGCTGGCTCGATGTCAGTATCGACGGTGAGATTACCGGTATTCCCACAGACAGCACCAAGGACACGGAACTGGTCGTCTTGGCTTCCCGCGGAACATACAATGACACCATCACCCTGACAATTCCTGTGCGATCCGCTGGTTCCGATGTCGAAAACCTTCGTATCGTCTCCTTCAACACATGGTTCGGCGGCACTTACGCTGACAACTATCACGACAAGCAGCTCAAGTTCATCATGGATTCAAAGGCTGATATCATCGGTCTACAGGAGGATCACACTGGAGAGCACGTTGTTCGTCTGGCACGTGCTCTTTCGTGGTATTACTGGGCTAGTGAGAGCAGTGAGAGCATCCTCAGCAAATACCCCATCGATTACCTGTGGGGATCCAACGGCTACGTCGGAAAGGCCGGAGGTGTAAGGATCAACCTGGATGGAAGATCCCAGCACATCAACTTTTGGTCCGCACATCTTGCATATGATCCCTACGGCCCGTACGATTTCTGTTTCTCCGGCATGTCCGACGATGAGGTCATGGCAAGAGAAGTCAGCAGCGGTCGCGCTTCACAGATAACTGAGATTCTGGAGGGTATGCAATCCAACATTGACGATGCTGATGATATTCCCGTCATTCTTGTCGGCGACTTCAACGCCCCCTCACATCTCGACTGGACAAAGAAGAACAAGGACAATCACTGCGGCTACTACGGCATGCAGTGGCCTACATCTGTCAGACCCATCAAAGCCGGTCTTATCGATTCCTTCCGTGAGAAACACCCCGATCCTGTTGCAGTCCAGGGCATCACCTACTCACCTATCCATGAGTGGAACGACGAGTATGAGATGGCAGAGCCCCAGGATCGAATCGATTTCATCTACTACAAGGGTAGCAAGTTGACGGTCCTGGACTCCAAGGTCTGGATGACGGGGGAAAAGGGGCATATTCTCGACAATTGGACGTCAGATCATGCTGCAGTCGTGACGACGTATAAGTTGTCGGGTTGATAAGATAGATCAGATCGCATTAGATTATGAGTCATGACAGCGTTTTGCTTTTAATAGATTTGCATTTCCAAACATGGTCTTCTCCTTTCGTTCCTTGATAAAATTCCGTGCATGTGAGTGGATCGTCTTCTCTATCTACCATGCTCGGAACTACCCATATCTATCCCTCAAGTGGCTCCTCAAGTCGTATGATCCTCCCGATGTTCCCTACTCATTGTTTATTGTTCAAAGCCAAGTACCCCTGACGACTTGCAGGTCCTTACACAACGGTAGCGGACATTCTCAGTCTGCATTTCAAGCCTTACCATTGTCTACTTTATTCCTCAGTCAACTATTGCCGGGTTTACTTCACCAGTTTGGTCTTGAAATCATTTAAAGGGTCCTTTTGCCCAGGTGGCTGAGGCAATCTCATCAGAATGAAGGTTGCCGTCAATTAAATCTCAATTCTCCTTTCCATTCACAACATTACTCCGACCAATATCACAGCCGCTTCCTTCGAGCGTACACTCTTTAGAGCCATATGGTTCCGTTTTTGTACAGCAATTCCTATATCTCGTTGCGAAAAGCAATGACTCGAGGGTCATGTGGAATATCAAGTTCACCCTAGGTCTCTGCGAGTGCTTTAGTACTTGTCCTGACACCATCTTCACTCCTGAATCTCCTCTGCGTCTAAAGTGAAGGAAGATTACATGTTAGACCAGCAGAAGAAGATGAGAATATGCCAGACAGCTTGCGCTGTCCTCGACACTCTTGTGATGCAATTACCCTAGGACGACCGGCTCTGTCAGTCATATCATGGTTAACCTGGTCAGATACATGTCATCAGCCTTATACCCTCCTCTAACCATGTTCAGTTAACCTACTCTCAGCCGTTTCCGGTACGCTACTAACCTGTTGGAGGTCAAGCAGATGACAATGCCTATGGCAGGCCTATAACTAAGGTTGTTTGCGTAAGCGAGAGCAGGGCTTCTCACAATACTACCGCGTAAATTGAATTGTCATAGTACCGAGCTGACTTTACTTCGAGAGATGACCTTCACTGAACCGTTTCTGCAGGTCACGATGCATACACCAAAACCAATACCACTAGGGTTAGAGATACAGCTAAGACGAGCCAGAAGGGTGCTTGTTTGCACAGCCAGTAAAGCAAGTAGGCTTACAGAAGTTGCATTCAAGAATTCTACTCTCTAATACAATACGTTGGCGTAAAGCGGGTATATTTGGTGAACCATTACCAAGCATATTAAGTCTATAGCCGGACATCCTGCTTTTTCTTCTTACCACCTTCATCTGTCCTGATATCCTCATCGATGATACGCATGGCTCTCAAACATTCCTCGTCCTTGAATCTTGGTGCAATGACCTGGATCGCACAAGGGGCTCCATCCACAGCCTCAGGTTCATCTATCTTGTCAGAATCGTGGACACCTAGGTGAAGTCTAGAGTACTTACAGTCAGGATCAAAAGGAGCTACGGCCTTCTGCCTTTCGGGATCCTCAGTCTTAGAGGCCTTTCCATAGGGGATGATACCAGCGGGATACTAGTATTGTCAGCTTTGCTCTCGAAACCACAAGATAGGGTTACTTACGTCCAACACGTTCCACATCAACGTATACAGAGGAACTCCATAAGTATCATGAGGAATCGCCGTCGTCGCCGCACCAGGAGCGAGCACAACATCAAGGTCGTTATCGCACCATGTCTGCTTCCATGCTTCTGCATACCCACCGCGAACCACGTTTAGGTTGAACAACCTGTCTGCCAGTTCGAGTTCTGGAGACACAGGGAAGTTTCCGGTGCTGAACGGATGAACACCGATAGCGACAGACTTGACTAGTGGTTCGCCAATCTCTTCAGAAAGATCCTCGGGTTTGGGCCCAGACATGGAAAAGTATTGAAATCCAAGTCTGGCACCTAATTCAGGGGCCCGACGTGGGTCATGTTGTAGCTTGATAATCTTGTGTCCTGCTTTTTCCAACGCGGCTGTCGCCTTCTCTAGAGTACGTCGAACAGGTGGTTGAAGAGGATATTCAGGGTCCTCGGGCATCACACCGATAACCAAAGATCGGGACTTTTCCTCGGGAACCCTCCAGGGAATATCCATGGCTGCAGAGTCATACTTCCACGGACGAGATCCCAGAACGGTCTTCATGAATAATTCCAAGTCATCCACCGAATGGGCCATCGGTCCAGCAACAGGAGGAACTCCTGGAAGGAAAGCCACGGGGAAGGGATAGTTGGAGTTACCGGCGAACGGAATCCTATCGGCGGTGGGCTTGAAGCCGTAGATGCCGCAGCAAAGAGACGGGATGCGGATAGAGCCAGCAATGTCGGTTCCAACACCGAGAATAGAGCCGCGGAATCCAACGAGGGAGCCTTCACCACCGGTTGAGCCTCCTGCGGTCAGTGATGTGTTGTGAGGGTTAAGAGTTCGTCCGAAGATGTTGTTTTCAGAGTCGGCAGTCTATATGTGTTAGACACATTTCATTAAACACGGGTGTTGCTCGTACCATCATTGTCTGTGGGACGTTTGTTTTGCAGTAGAGAACTGCGCCAGCATCGAGGAGGATATCAACGAGGGCCGCGTTCGTGTCTGGAGCTGGCCGCTTGAGATGTTCAATGTAACCCACAGTGGCATATTGGCCCTTGATCATAAAAGAATCCTTTCTCTTGTTAGCTTAATCTTGTTGCGATTCCACTAGATATACCTTCAAACTGATGGGCAGCCCGTGAAGAGGCCCAGCGACTTTACCAGTCTCTTGAAGTTTCTTATCGAGAGCCTTGGCCTGCTCAATTGCTTCTTCAAAGAAAATTTCTGTCAGACATGAAGTCTGCCTTGTTAGCTTTTAATCGAATTGGTATAGTTAGAACTTCCATACCAACTGTTGCGCGACTGCTGCGCGCTTGCAGAACGCAACAACCACTTCCTCAGAGGACAGTTCTCTATTTGCCAACTTGGAGAGAAGTTCAGTTGCTGTGAACTTTTCTGTAATGTCCAACTCCTTTTCCGAGAGAAGTTTTGACTTGCGGGCGGACTGCAATTCGACCAATTTTCCCTCCTGAAGAGTTCCAGCCCCTCGAATGGAATCAATATCTTTCTCATTTAGGATCCATTTCCGTGGAATGGCATCAAGCTGTCTTGCTCTATGAGCAGCCGCGAGGGTTTCCCAACTTGTAGTAGCAGGCATGTTGATTGATGTGATACTATGGGATGTCGAAGAAGTGTTCTAGGTGAGGGGACGATAGGAAAACAACAAGGTAAGAGGGAGTGTGTGTGTTGGCAATAAGATGTGAGGAAGAAAACCCTCATGATACATATTCATACTTATCGTGCATCATGTCATGTTTGCGTCGCTTTTCTCGGCATCCAGCCGTCGTATCAGCGACCAAGTCTCGACTCCGGCATCGATCGACGCTAGATTCGGGGCGCGTGTACTGCCCGCTTTTGGAAGTCAGAAGCGCGCTCGATTGTTTTTAGCGTAATCTGGGGTATATCTGGGGCATAGATAAAGGTGCTTCATGAGGGTCCAGATGATCATGTTCGGCTGTTGAAGACGGCTACCATTTCTCGGACTGTTGCGGAAGCCCGTAATCTACAGATCTAGAGCAGAATAGTATAAGATAGGTGAAATGAATTGGCCCGTTCTTGGTCGACTGACAATCCTCAGGGCCACTGATAACCAAGGCAAGGCACATCATGACCCCTCATCACCAACGCATCCCCTCACCTGGCAATGCCCTAAGCGGCAATGCCGTTCCAACCATGTATATGCCACATCTCGAATTCGTCTATCGGATTGTCGCAGATATGGACAAGGAAGGCGTTTCCGAGATTCCGAATGTCGATAGCACTAAGGTGACCAGGATCGTGTTACCCATACGAAGTGGAACTGTTGATGGACCTGATATCAAGGGTGTTATCGTCGAGAGGAGTGGTGCAGATTGGGCCGAGATAATAGACCCTGATAAGGTACAAGTTAAACTTTTGGCTTGTCATGTCTCTCTATCTAAGTTATCTTCCAGGCATTTTACCGACTCAACGCTCTGTACACTCTACGCACAGATGATAACTTCAACATCCTGGTCAAAGCAAAGGGGATCTATAGAACTGGTCCAGGGGTCGCTAAGGAGGTAGCAGATAAGGAGACTGTGTCTCAGGATGATGTGGAGTACTTTACACATCTAACGTTTGAAGCAGCAGGAGATAGTCCTTATGGGTGGATGAACGGTATTGTCGCTATAGGTGTCATGATTATGGATGATGCAAGACCCATCATTGACTGTTACCGGTTGACTAACTTTCCGGGTAAGAGAGCTGAGAAGTTGTAGCTAGTCAAGCAAACAAAACTTGCACTGTTTCATATAAGTAGTATAGATACGTGTTGAATACTGATGGAGCATGCTCCTTGACTTTGTTGATTTGAAATATTGAGATGCAAGCTTTTGTAAGAGACTCTAGTCGCTGATATCTTGCATGAATTGGCATGAGTTGGAAATTCAAGTTCGCTTCTGATCTTGTAACTACAGTAGATAGAAAAGGAGCACATCAATAGATCAAAGTATTGTGAAGGATGATATCAATATTGAAGAAGTACTACCACACAAGAGACTGACTACCCAGTACCACCGCGACCACCTATCAAATCATAGCAAGCCCAAACACCAGAGCTATGCAAATTAAATACTAGCTCGCTTTGCAACCAGTCGCCAATATCGAGGAGCCAAAGCAATTCTGATCTTCTTTCCCCAAATAATCATGGGAACATACAAGAGAGCAATCGCCAAAGCAATACACCCGGACATGATGTACATGTTTGTCAATCCCATTGAGGTCATCCACGGCACAAGGGCAAAGGGGGCAGCGATGGAAATGACGTTTCGCACAAAGGCGACTCCGACGAAGGCTTCGGCAGTGAGCTGGAGAAGTTAGTATATGACTATATCCAAGTCGCAGGATCACATACCTCGCGATAAGTATCAATAATAAAAGTAAAGGTCATGTCACCGTTGGCGCCGAGACCGAATGCAAAGAATGCACCTCCAACAGATGGGTAAATCCAGTGCATGCCCTAATACAATCACGGTTAGTATTTGATTTTCCATGTAGTCACAAACCACTTACCCTGTCAGCTGTAATGCCAAACATCATAATACCTCCTGACATGAAGATGGTAGGCAAGATGAGAGGATACAGTCGCATCTCGGGCTCGAAGATACCACCGTTGCGCTTGGCAAGCTTGACGATCACCCAATCCGAAAAGGGGCCACCGTAGATACTTCCAAAGATGTTTCCGACAAAAGGCCCAAGAGTCATGTATCCAATTCCAGCAGTGGTGAAGTTGTAGGGAGGCTGTGAGAAGATGATTGAGATGACGGACATGAAAAGAACAAGCCAGCAGACGCCAGATGCGAATTGGAGAGCCGTGAACATGACGTGAGGGAATGTGATGACGTGAAGAGGCATGACAAACACACGCCAGAGGCTCTCGTCGGACTTGGTAACAAGGCGAAGACGTTGTCGCCAGGTGTTGAGTGGAATCTCGTTGTTGATCGAAGGGGTGGGAATAGTGGCAACATCGTCACCGTTCTTGATATCCTCCTTGGAGCAGTTATCCTGGGTGTTGGACACAACAGGCGCAAGACCGGGTTCGGACTGTCCAACCGAGATGGGCAGATACTTTGTCTCTTCGAAGCATCCGATAAAGACGATGAAGAGAACGGTGAGCGTGATGGCCAAGGTCATGTATGAGTTTCTCCATCCGTCCTTGGCAGCTTGGACTCCGGCAGCGAGAGGAGTGATGAAACTGCCTACCATGACGGCGATGAAGTAGACGCCGTTGGCAGTGGCACGCTGGTGAACGAAGAACAAATCTGCAATCTATTCTTCTGTCAGTAGCCGCATGCGGATCGATAGTTTTCAAAATACTCACAGTCATCTGAACAGCTGTCTCGTTGATGGCACCGGCCAAGCCATTTAGAACAGACGAGATAATCAACTCAGTATAAGACTCCATCCTCGATGACCACCAGGCCGCTGCAGCAAGGGCAGCAGTTGACAAGATGTACGTAGATCGTCGACCGTATTTGATGGTGAATGGAATGAAGAAAATACATCCCATGGCCAAACCCGCGAGCTGAGCAGATTGCGCGTGGGTGAGCTGCGTGAGGGTGACGTTGAGATCAACGCCCATCTGCTGCCAGAAGATGGTCTGGATGGAGAGGTTTGTGAAAGCAGCGATGGTGACGGCAGATGTGAGCGCGTAGTTGAGATATTTGCGCCAGATACTCCAGTTCTACATAAATTAGCCATTGGTCTGGTTGGACATCGACCTAGGAGGCCCTTCTCACCAGGGGGTCGTTGGGGTCGGAGGATGGAGTTGGCGAGAGGATGAACTGGGGAGTGTCTGTTGCCTCATCATCTATGACGGTTAGTATTTTCACCCATCAATGAACCGACGAGGTGGCCCTTACGACGCATAAGGCGAACCATGCCAGGAATAACATGAGCGTTGGGATCCATGATGACGACCAACGATGCAGTACTGAGGGATGATCTTTTTTTGGTTCAAGTCTTGATGGTTTGTCGACGCGGGCTGGGGAGAGTCTGGTTGAAGATTGAAGGAAGATTTGGGTAGTGACAGAAGCAGCACACTATATAGTCATGATCTACACTCGTGACAATCAATCCAGTTCAATACATGTCAGGAGGAAGTTTCGGAATCGAATTGCGATCAATGGTCACAACCTCCTTATTTCTCCAAGACATTTTCTGATATCTACCGTATGATCCCTGTAATCTACCCGCATGGATATCTGTACCGCTCGCCGCCCAAACCAAACCCTTGCTTATCAAAAGACCACCCTCTGGACACTATCGCCATCCCCCCGCATTTTAACTTGTCCAACTCCCTAGCCACATAACGCTCGAACCAACCATGCTAATCAAATGCCTTGGTTAAAGGTCCCCTAGGGCATCAACCTTTGCCCAAACCGGAACCTCCTGGCGCCTCGGCTCCATCTTCCCTTTTCGTCTATAAACTCTACCCCTTAGACTTTTCCCTCCCCCCAGCAAGCTTTGTCTCTCCCCTTTC
>JABGLY010000685.1:0-45490 GCA_013623525.1 Fusarium dimerum
CCCCTCCCACCGTCTCTAACTCAATGTCCTCTAAACCCTGTCATTCACTCTACAGCATTCACATCATCAATCATTCACCATAACCCGCCCGACTTTATATAACTTCTTCTTCCTTTCTGCAATAGCTTCTTCTTCTTCTTCTTCTTCTTCCTCCTCCTTTACCTTCAATTTCAAAACTTCGATGCTTTTTCTTTTTATTCAGTCAGCCCTACAACTTGTAACATTATCCCCCCCCCGAACCAAGCCGTCCCTGCTGTCATCCTAAGAAACGCATCCAGAGGGGTTGGCAACTCGCGCTACAGACCAATAACATTCCGACTTGTACCCTTCAAACGAGCGCGCTGCCTCCTTTGCTGGAACGACCGGGGCCTGTGGAGGGGACTTGTTGTGTCTTGCAGCTCAGTTCTGGAGTTCAACAAGTTGCCCGGCAGCGAAGCTGACCTTTCTTCTGGTAAAGTCTGTTGGTCTTCTCTTTGAAGGGACTGTACAAGAGACTTGCTTCACCTTGCAGCTCAGTTCTGGAGTTGGGGCAGGTCTCTTGGCAGCAAAGCTGATTCTGGATTGACCCGTGTTGTTCTCGTCCTCTTCTAGGTGAGTCTCCTCGACATGCTTATTGATAACTGATTGGAATGGAATCTCGATGTAGACATGACGACTACAGCAACCCTCGGCGTGGACAAGACCACTGCCGCTGTTATCGCGTGGCAGCGGCGCAATTCGACCTGTTTCTTAGCCGAACCGGACCCTCAGATAAGGAATATCAGTCTCACAACTCGACTCAATGCGACAGAGGCCTTCTTCAAGCTCAGCATCCCCATCAGGCTCAAGGGGATCAAGATTTTTCCGTCTACATTGTTGCCCAGAATATAACGACCGCGCAGCTGCAATCTATAAGCGACACCATCATCCAAGATCTTTTGCCACCATTCCACGACGATCTCGCCAGCATGTACGGCGGCACTGGAGCCAAGTTAATCACGCTCCCTGTCTGTCTCTCACCATACCTTCCTCCACCATCCTACAATCAAACGGGGCACCCACCGCCAAATGCCCCTATTCACGACAGAAAACGACTGAGAAAAGAAGGCTCAGACGAGCGTGAAGAGGACAGAGGCCTGATCTGGGCCCAGCTGCAAATGATTCAAAAGCGAGACGCGGAACAGATCAGACATTTACAGCGGGAGAATGAAGATCTCAAAAAAAGATGATGCAGCTACAAGAGCGATTTAAAACTTTGGACAACGCCCACAAAGACCTGAATGAATCCTTTGAAGTATTGGAGGCCACCATTCAAGAAAAAACAGCGGAGTTGGGTGAAGAGATGGGGATCAAGCTTCTAGAGTTGGATGAGGATGTTCAGAATCTGTGCCTCAGGGTTGATCACATCAGAGAGGTAGAACAACCTGACGAAGACAAGTTGGTAGATAAGACCAAAAGCAAAGTTCTCGATCATATCAGGACATGTCTATTTGTTGTCTGAGCTCAAGCCGTCATTTGACCACGGAATATTCCGTAAGGGTATGTTCTTCTCTACGACTCATCATGAGCATTGTTAACAGTCCTAGGAGCGAACAGCGTCATTGATGCCAGGTTACCTCAGAACAAGATGTTGTATTAGTTGTGAAATTAATCCGCAAGGACCTAGTTGCTAAGGCTGTAGAATTATTTTCTTATTGTGATGGATTGATGGTCGTTTGTTGGCATCCATATTACTTCCATACGAAGGACTGCATTACCCACAACCTAATCTCCATGATCCAACCCTCACTATATGGCAAGAGTTGGCAAAGCAATGATGAAAATTTCATTTGGAAGACGTCGGAAGGGCAATCTCTTAGAGTCAACAAAACCCTTGCGTAGTCTGTCTGTTATGTAAGGCCTCTTTGATCCGGGTTAACTTTGTCTGCTGCTGATTGCATTGTTATGAACAAGAGATGCTATCTTGGGTCAGAATCCATATGCCATCTGTGGAATAATCAGTCGCGGGATCGCCATTGTGCGATCCTTCTGAAGGGGCGTATGATTGATGAACAATAATAAAAACTTATAATTCCCATTTTTAGAGCATTAGATCGTTATACCTATTGTAGCCATAGCACATTATGGAATGTGTTTTTCATAATTATAAGAGATAAGTCAGGGAATATCACAGCGAATAGTGTGTTTTTCCTTTGGCCTTCAAATTTTTATCCTTTTTCCACTGCTCAATTATCCAACATGGTACTAATTGACTATAAAACAATACTCAAAGTCAGCTTGAATCGATAAACCCTTGTCTATTCTGTTAAAATGAGATATTTGATCCCGAAGTGAACATAATGGCAGAAAGCACAGCACAAATACTCGAAAAACAGGGCTTCTCATTTCGAAACTGGACTGGTAGCGAAGAACTGGCAAACGAGTTTGGGATTTCAAACGCGGTCATAATACCTGCCAACACCCGTCGAGTGATTGTCGGAGGTCAGATAGGATTTCGCGATGACGGCACTGTTCCAACAGATATAGAGGAAGAAGTGCGGCTGGCATTTGGTCGTGTCACACGCAGTCTTCAGGCTTGCGGGCTAGGTGAAGATGCCTGGCAATATGTGTACTCTGTAAGTCCTTCAGGAATAGTTCATCTTAGTTGAGAGATTGGCAAGGCTGGATTGCTAATGACCTAAACCGAGCGCAGATTAAGACGTTCGAGACACTCCTCGACGGCACACCTATAGCCAGCACCGTTATCAAGGTCGCAAAGTCGGTTCTTCAAGGACACAAGCCGGTCTGGACAGGAGTTACTGTGAATGGTCTTATACATCCCAATATTCACCTTGAGATCACCGTCGAAGCCTATTTGCCCTGACTTTGCAGCATGAAGTGGGAATGAAAAATTGTGTGAAGGATTTGAAAATGAGCCATATTACGAACATCATTTGTGTAATATGTGGATGGAAACGTCCAAAGTGGGACGTCTTGTGAGATGATAGATACATTGGACCAGACTATAGCAACCACCCAGTTTCTTCACTAGATGAATGAGTGTGGAGAATATAACCATGATCGCATTGGCAGGTTTTGTGTCATTATCTCCCTCGTGACCATAGCATGAGTGTTACTATATATATAAATCCGGAATGCCTTATGATTTACAGGATTCTCAATGACTTCAAGTCTCAGGCCATTACCAATGTCAAGGCTCAATTAACAATCGTCCACTAATCCCACATAACAAACATAACACCAATTACTAGCCTGAGTTTCCTAGATAAACCGAAGCTCATCATGGTGATAGGTACGATCTTTGTACTTTTCCAATCTATGAGCTGTTCCGGCCACCGTCATCAGCAGCGTGTATCATGGCCGAGAATGGCTTGAGATCAGAGCTTGGATGTCCCACTAACACTAACTGTAAGGCTCGTAATAAGAAAAAATGCTATAGCTTGGCACGAGTGACATCTTTAGCCTGGAGCCGGATCACGTCGTGAGCAACCTTTGCACCGCTCTGGACAGCACCGTCAATCCATCCGCGCCAGCCATCAGACCAATCAGCACTTGCAAAGTGGACGTTTCCATGAGGTCGCTGGAGTGCCTTCAAGTATCTCGTGGTTAGCTTGGGAGGAGCAAAGAACCAAGTGCCATTTGAGAACTCATCCTTGTTCCAATCGTGAGTAACCTGCAAGCCGTTAGATTCAGACTGACATGTAGAGGAAAAAGCCTCGATCCAGACACGAGTTTTGTTATAGACTTGACTTACAATCCGGTTGAAGACGACCTCATCTCGCTTTTCAGCAGGTAGTAAGTGTTTCACGGCTGCCAAGATAGCCTCAGGCTGGTCTGACTTCAAGCCATTTGGAGATTTGGGATCTGGACCAAAACAAACCAGGTGGGAGTTCTGAGATGGTGTCAAGTGATCCCCAAATGCCGAAACAAGCCCTTTTCCAGGACTACCCAGTGAGCTCCAAGAGAGATAGTCTGGTCCGTTTATGTCGACATGGATCTTGTTGCATCTGTTGATGGACCCTTGTTTGGATGCGCTGACCTTGTCCTGTGGTAAAGGCGGCGAAAACTGTACCGAGGAGAGCACATTCAGTGGCACGGTGCAAATGACGGATCTGGCAGTGAAGGTTTTCCCGTCCCTCATGTGCACACGAACAATGCCGTCTGCATCCTCAATCGCCCTCACAGCGCGTCCGAACGAATAGGACAAGTGACCAGTGCTAACGGAATGGTCAAAGATGCGGCGATGCAGCTCACTCTGCCCACTCTTGAGACGCGTGTGGAGAGCGATGTCGTTAAGACCAGTAGGCGTATGCGACCCCAGAGACCACCATCGAAGTGCATCGAGAAGACTCATCTTATCAAGTGAGTTTCCGCCCATCTGATAGAGCTGCGCCTCTAGTGCTGCTTTCTCCTCGGGCGTAAGCTTATCACTTAGCTGGTCAACGCGTTCCTGGCATGTGATCTTGTCCCACTGCGCCATGAGTTTTGGGTCCTGCTTTGTCCCGAAGATGTACTTCCAATTATTTCGGAGGTCCTCGCCGTCGACGTTGCAGAAGAGCCGGAAGGTTCGGCCGCAAAGATCCATCTAGGGTTCAATCAGTACAAGAACGGAGTGAATCGAGCGGGGAGTCTGTCTCACCTCCTCTTCGTGCGTGATATTCTTTTGCTTCCCTGGAGTCGTGATTGTACAGTAGTCCTCTTTACTTCCAGGATTCTGAGTGACGATCCAATCATCTTGAAGTCCATACAAAGAGACTTCGCGGTAGATGTGCGGCATGTGCCAATGAATCCATGTTCCTCCCATCTCGTAGTTGAATCCATTAATGGTAGAATGCCATGTGCGGCCACCGAGTCGATCGCGGGCTTCGATAAGAAGTGTCTTCTTGCCTGTAAAGGATGACGATAAGTATTCTGTTAGAAGCACTGCGAGGTAAAACAACAATTCTCGGAATCCCGATCGACTCACCTTGAGTGGAAAGGTCCCGAGAGGCAACAAGACCAGCATATCCGGCACCAATGACAATAACATCATGGACTTGGTCAGTCTTGGATGAAGTAAAATGCGTCAACGGCTCGACGGCACCAATGGTGGGCAGCCCATAGCGAGTTCCCGCCGAAGGCGTCCATGTCAATCCATCAGTTGTGTGAACCATCTTCAAGTGGCAAAGTCGTGTAACGAGGTGTTTGAGTGGAAACTACAAAAGTCAAGATTAGGCTTATATGGGTGGCCGTGACGATATCGCCTCCCTTATCAAGAGTTTTGTTTTTCTCGCAGGGTTCCTTGCGTCTGTCGTATCCTTTGGCTTAATGCTCTCGGCACCGAATCACCTCTCAGACAGCTTATTAAATAATTCTTTGAAGTAGTCTCGTGGTAGCGTCGAGCTACGCCAGCCACATGGTGCAGGAGATAACAAATGCAAAGGGAAAATAACAGCCAATCACAATTCTGATCCTTCAGCTGCACAATCCAACTAATCAGATAAATTTCCGGTCCAAAAATCCGGGTCAATTCATCCCTCGACTTGACCCTGACGATGATGGTAATTAGTCGAAGAGTCCATGCTCTGGACATAATAACCTGACTACGACATGCCCGGAACCAACAAGCCTGCTACCAAGGCATATTTCAGGAGAAAAGTCACCTTAGCCTGTGAGTCGTGTCGAAAACGGCGGGTATGTACCTCAAAGTTCTCTTGTTCGACCTGCACATCTTGTTGCCATTCCTAACCAATATGGAACGTCGCAGGTTAAATGCAGCGGATCTCAACCTTGTGACCTCTGCATCGATAGCGGTACCAAGTGTGATTATGACAGCAGTAATCGGAGTCGAAGAGGTCCCCGTCCTCGTCAGCCAGTCTCCGCTTCAGGGAACGTGCCTCGGTTAGCCCCGCGTCCAAGTCCTGATCTCAGTGTAACCGTTGAGACAGCCTCATCGCAGACGCAGGCTGTCGCGCCCCCACCAATACTCCAAAGTAATGTCGTTGATGAAGTCGTAACTTGCGATGCCGTCGATTACCCTGATGACGCCGTACCAGGGTTCGATCAAGACGACTGCGGGGACACTGACAGCGACACTTCAGAAGAAGAGAGCATTGTTACATCCAAGGATTGGGAAGCGGAGATTGGCAACTTGATATTCGCCAACAACTCAACTCGAGCAGCCAGGTATGCCATATGATCACCTGCTGGCCCATGGAGGGCAATCTTCCTGTTGCTAATTCGGAAACCTCCATAGTGTCGCCGATCAGCAATGCAGGCTGAAGCTCATCTGTCACTTGATCGAGGCTTTTCACGCAAAGGGCATCAAACAACTTCGAGAAATCCTGACACCGGCCTCCTTCTCATCCCAGCTGTCCCGTGGACTCTTATCCGATGGCCTGATTTTTGCCATCTGTGCCTATAGTACTCACCTTTCCGTCCACGATTCCGTGAGACGCCCTGACGCAGCTCAGGTAGCCAACCAGTTTGCACAAGCGGCGAGAGAGCGCCTCACATTAGCAGGTACGGATTGGAAGCACATCAACGACATCCGCTCGATATGTGTCCTTGTCGAGTATGAGACAACCTGTGGCAATGGTCGAAGGGCTTGGGCGGATATCGGTAAGTTTTCTCACACGGAGAATGCTGGACTCGCAAGTCGTAAGAAAATTGAGGCTAACAATCGCTCTTCAAGCTATGGGAAAAAGCCTCGTCGAGCTTGCATTCTCTTCTACACTTGTATTGCATGATCATAGAGAGATCTTGGTCCGGGCTTCCGATTATTTCATGCAAGCCCATGCCTTTCACAGCCTCGGACGACCTCAGCCGCTGATTGGGAACTCCCAAACGTGGTACACCCCGCCCGCTGGCTCGGGGGAAGGGTTAATGTCCGAGAGTATCCAGCAACGCATCGATCTTCTGAGCATGTATCGACATATCGAAAACTTATATAGCAAGCCTCTGAGCAACAGCGAACCATATCACTGGGCTCGCAATTCAAAGTTCCACGTTCTGCAATCTGAGCTTGAGAGACAGCTCATCCAGGCCAACATCTGCTCCAATGAGGCCCAGAGTCCTGAAACGGTCGAGTTGCAAGCTCACCAAGACTCGGCAGAGTTTTTGCAGTTGTCCCTGATTTGGCATCTCTGCGCAATCGCTCTAAATCGAATCTTTTTACCAGTTCCCTATCAGTCAGCGCAAGAGGACACAAGCCAAGACGGTAGGGTGATCTTCCAACAATACCCGAATGCTCCTCCTCTGTTCCTGAGCGAGAACATCAGCCGTTGCGATGCTAGTGCAGACGCAATATGTTTGCTGGTAAGGCAGATCGTGAACCAGGCTAGCTTTTTCCATGTACGTACAGCGAGCAAGTCGCGGTCAGACTTAGGGAGCTGACTATTCCTCTCAGAACCCGCTCCTCCTCGGATACGCGTGCATGAACAGCGCGCTTGTTCTGACAAATCGACTTCGTCGAGAAAGCGAGGTGCGACGAAAAATAACGATGGGGCATCTTCGGGTCGCCCTGGCCATATTGAAAGCGGTTGGGCTTTGTTACCAGCCAGCCAAGCACTGGGTGCGTCTCCATGTTTCCGCTGAAAATCATAGCACTTGGGTAAATTAACAAAGGATACAGCTTGATATTGTTCGCAAGGCTTATTTGGTCACTGACCGCCTTGTGCGTGCCTCTGAAACTACCAGTTCCGTTTTCGAGTCTTTCTTTAGTAGATTCGGAACATTCAAAGAGGTACCCATGGTTCCTCTTGACCCGATTATGGGTGAATGCAGCTCCTCTGAGCAAGTAGTCAACAATGAGGTTATGGAGAGTGGTATGAACACAAGACAAGGGATTACCGAATCACAACAGGACATGCAGAGTGAGGATAACACGTCTGCGGCACCGGACTGGCAACAGTTATACACATCGCATCTGAGCAAAGTTGTAGACCACAGCCCACACCCTGGAGAGGAGAGCCTGGCAATACCAGAGCAGCACGACCATGGTCATGTAGGTTCAACGATTCCTTACGCGGCAGCACTGTTGGGTGAAGAGGACCTACCAGATAACAGTACAGGCATGCACAATATGATGCATATTGAGAGCGGACCAGATATAGCCGATGTTCATGAGGCTGGGGCGATCCTGGCCTCTCTATCTGGGTTTGATTTCAATGTCATGCCAGATATCGACTCAGGAGAATGGGAGACAGGTGGAGGAAGTTTTGATGACTTGATGACATTTTTGCAAATGCCGCCCCAATTAGACACGGAGCTCATGAGTCTGGACATGTCTCAGTTTATATAAGTATCTAGAAATTGCTCCCGGTAATTGAACTTTGAGTAATGCAGTGCTGTTGTATGGCTTTATTACCGTGGCTCGCTGAGCTTGTTGGACCTAACTGGAATGGGTTGACTCTACGATTGCGGTTAGGCAATGGTCAGGTCAGAGGACGGACCTGGTTCATGTCATCAACCAAGGGTGTACGCAAGAGGGGCGGTACCATAGTCGAAGTGATAAGCTCCAGTCTTTTGGTGCGTATCGATTGCATCCGCCCCACGTCTCCGTATCTGAGAGGAGCCAGTCGAAGGAGGAGGAGGGCAACCCCGCACGCTAAGGTGCCCTTGTGAGATAAGGTAGGGAACGAGCTCAGGCAAATCATACCCGTTGTCGTAGTACATATAGCGAGGTACTGTCCGGCTCACGTTCCGTGCTCTCCAAAATCACTTTGCCCACCCACAATCAGAGTAGTCATGAGTTCATCTCCGTTTCCCCTCGCTCCCGTGCAGAGATCGAATTCTCGCGGAAAATGTTGGAGCTGTATCAAGGGGAACCTCCTTTGCGATGGTGGTCTGCCACGTACGTGAGCTCTTGTGGCAATATCCAACTTGATCACGGATTGTCGCTTACCGTCGCCTCTAGGTTGCCAAACATGTAATAGTCGTGGCATTCGGTGTAGAGGCTACGGTCTCCGACTCCAATGGCCAGATGAGATGAACGGCACTGTCCCAAAGGTCTCTCGGGTTCGGCGAAATAGCGCAGTGCGATGTCCGACTCGGCGACCAACAGAAAGTAGGAGTAGAAATACCACAGCCAGCGAGACATGTTCAATCCTACCGGGAACTTTATCATCACTGGCATTGCCCCGTGAGGATAGCTATTTCATGAATCATTTTATCCGTGAGTTCATCGCCTGGGTGCTGACTGGGTATCTGTAGGGATACGTGTTGATTGTGGTAAATGCTGATATGTTCCAGATAACATTGCAAGAATAGCTCTTGCTGTTGACTACACCGGTAATGGTTATCGATCACTTTTGCCCATGGCTCTCCAGGAGCCTGCCTTGCTGAGTGCGGCATTGGCCGTTGCTGCATCACATCACAGTCGATGGCGGGGGATCCCAGACAATGTCTCTCGAAAATATCTTAGTTCTGCAGCCAGATCTCTACGGGATCGATTCAACAACATTGAACTTGTCAGCAGCCCCGTCACTCTGGCTTCAATGCTTCTTTTTGTCACTTACGAGGTACGTTTTAGTAAGCCGTTGCAATTCATTTGAGCCAGCACTCATCGAAACACTCAGGTGTTCTCAGGTTCCCCGCATTGGAAAGGTCATTATGATGCTATTCGCGGTTGGGTTGGAGCGCAGAAGGATTTCAGAAACCTCGATCCCTTTCTCAAAACCTGGATATGTCTTATAGATACTCAGTTTGCCATGAACCTCGGTTTACCAGGGTTGCCTGAGCTGGAGTCTTGGATGGACGAGGACCATAGTGCCGACACGATCGACGTTCTCTTTGGTTGCTCATCAAAGCTACCCAGACTGATGGTAAGGTTCATTTAATTGTGATAAAGTCAACCACAAATGGAACATTTAGCTGACTTGGAACACCCAGTATGCTGCATCGCGCCTCTACGTTGAACTCAAGAGCGGACTTGCTGCACCAGAGGACTTGAGTCAACGGACCGATGCTCTCCAAGACCAGATTCGCGCCACTGCCATTCCTATTGAGTCGAAAACTCGCCTTGGTATTACATGCCAACCTTGTAGCAGCCCTCCTCTCACCGCAGCTGCTGGCATTAGCGAAGGAGAACTTCAGAAAAGAACGGTTGCCGTCGCGGAGATCTTCCGCCATGCTTCCCATATCTATGTTTATCGGATAGCCCATGGTCCGCAGCCACCTCTTGATCCTGACATGCAGCAGTCCCTCAATATAGCCAAGCAATTGCTCACGATGGTTCCTGATACTTCAGGGCCTGGAGCAAATCTAGGCTGGTGTTTGGTCGTACTGGGTGCGGAAATGAATGACGAACATGACAGGGACTATATCAGGTCACGTTTGGAACGGCTACACCTCCTTGGTATCTACAACACAAGAAGCGGAGAAGGTATATTGGAGGAAGTCTGGTCACATTCTGATCTGGTGAAGGTAGGGCAGGCCGTGCCGGAGAGTTGGCAAGATGTCATGCAAAGAATTGGTCAACAACAGATTCTTGTTTGAGAAGGCGAGAAACTCTAGATCGTTACCCTAGTACCGTAAGCTTCGATGGAGCGACGGATGTATAGATATATCAAACTTTCCCCCAAGCTCTCCTTAGAAACTCGTCAATTCTAACTGGTGCTTTGTCTTTGGAGAATTCAGCGACGAGATCCAGGTGTTCTCCAATGTTGCTGAAGTCGTAGGCGCCGAGAGCAATGGAAGCCTCGAGATCTGCCGTCAGTGCCTTAACCTGTTCCAGACCCTCCGGGAAATGCTCAGAGATGGGGATGTTACTCGGCAACACTCCATTCTGGTGACTGGAGAGGACACTGACGGGCTGATACGTGACTTGTAGGCTGGTACCAAGAGGCTTTTCAATAAGCTTGACCAACTCATTACTCGTGACCGTGTCGGACACTACTGTCATAATTCTTGGCCACTTGGGAAGCTCAAGAGCTCGAGAGAGATAGTAGGCCACATCCTTGGTGAGTGATACGGCCATCTTGGCGTTGCCATCTCCAGGGACAAGAGCGACTCGATTGGCGGGATCAACTACTAGGTAGAGTGCTCGAGTGTAGCCAGGGATATTGGGCATGGCAAAGTAGTCCATGAACATCCCAGAGTAGACGTAAGTGTACTCGAGACTAGTCTTTTCTAGCTCTCGTCTTGCCACTGTATGAAAACGTTTGTCTGCGTAAGGAAGAACCCCATCAGATTGATCATAGTCGACGTTGAACTCGGATGGGACAAAGCGTTTCACAGAGTTGGCGGAGTCGGCAGCTCGAATCAGAGTAAGCTGTGACTGGCTGGCCGCATCGAAATCCAAGGCAAAAGCGCATATCACAGTGTCGATTTTGTGTTTCTCTAGTAAAGCGACGAGATCTTCCTTTGACGAGTAGTCTGTTTCAATAAGTGGCTTGTATTCTTGCGAGGTCAACGGCGATGTGCGGCTGTTGACGAAATCTTTAGGTCCCTGATCCACAATGAGTCGTCGTTTCGTCAGTGATTACGATGATGGGATGCGGCGCAAGACGGCATTCAGACTCACTCGTCGGGACATGACGTAGACTTCATGTTTGCCTGTGTCATACAGAGCGTCCGTGATGAGGCGGCCAACATCGCCAAACCCGCCAGCAACCACAACAACTGACATGATAAAGAATGAATGAAGAAACAAGTCACGGATGTTTGGGAATGTACGCCACTTGTAATGCGATGATTTCAAAAGAGACTGGACTTATCAATCACTGTTGAATATCCGCGGTAAGGGAGTAACATTGATGGTTTAAATAGAACACATTAGAGCACAACGAGAATACATCTACCTCAAGCGCAGAGCCAACCAGGATAGGTTACAGCGTTGCAGATAGCGAAGAGTAGCTGCTACAGCGGCTAGCTTCCAGTAAATGCCTCAGAGACTGTAGATGCATGCCACTGTTTGCGGGTGTCTGGGGTTTAGCGAGCCAGGGTGATGGAGTATGGAGTCGAAGGAAAATTATCTCATTGGACAGGATTGATCAAATGCTTCCCATTTTGATCCTCGTGGCAACTGATCCATGTCCGTCCGTCGAGATCTACCAGGATGCATCACTCAATGAAAGCAAGCTTGTGAAACCTGAGATAATTTCAAGGCGTTTCTCTTATCAACCGGTGTATGATTCGTTAAACTTGGTCTTGAAACTACTCCCAGCCGTCCAACTGACGACCTTCTCGTGTCTTACGCTCAATCGAGCGACGGATCAAGATTCCCAATAAAGAGGAACATATCGAGGCATGAAGCAAAAGGCTCTCAAGAATGGGAGTCCGATATTCTGTAGGTAACTGTTGGCTTGACCGTGGAAGATGCCTGCAATCAGGACTTCACTTTACGTGCACCTCAACATTTGTATGCGTTGACATGAACTACTACGACAATAAGTGCACAGCATACACTGCTTTGAAGAGGTTGGCGAAGAATGTACATAAAGGAGCGATCATGATGTTCTTCCAGAGAGACCTGACATAATGATAGATAGAAAAGGTAGAATCAAGAGTTAAACGATTCCGACTCATTGAATAACCAACTGCATTCTCAGGCCGTCGAAAGATGTCAAAGCAGTAGATGAGGACATGTGATTGTGTGATTAAAAGCACTAGGTTAGCTAAATCCTCACATCCCTTTATCACCTTGATTTGTTTGCCAGAAACCTCATAAAACTGGTTCAGCCTAATAAGTAACGAGACCTGTCCCAGCACAAAGGCTACGGATTGGTCCACGATCGATCTGTCGATCTTGGTGTTTCGCATAAATCCGACCAACCAGCAAACGATCCGCCTCCAATAACGACAACCACGATGAGAAAGACGCAACATCTTAACTCAGGAACATCAGAAGACAGGCTCCGTTGCGATCATGTTTTGTCTAAGTCTTTGTCCATACCTCAATCTTCTGCTTGTCATGAATTAGGCGGACACCATACCTTTTAAATCAAAGATCATAACACCATCAGGCTCTCATCTCAGCGCCTTGTTGATCTTATTGGAAGCTTGATCAACTATGGAGCCTAGTTGACGACAGAGAAGCCGTATTGCTCTTTGATTTCCACAGCCCTCCGATCCTAGTCGCACCTATGCCTGTCGCAAATTTTAAATGCGGAGTGCCCGAGTGTCACTAAAACGTCACTTTATATATCCAGGGAGTAGGTGAACTACGAATAGAGGACGACTCAAGAGAGGGTGTCAATAATCAAGAGTCACCGCAGCTTAATGACAGAAAGATTTACACGAAACAGTACCAAAATATTCAATTTCTCTGCTAGGTATTATGACCACTGATCCCACGCTGAGTTGACACCTCCTGCTTAAGCCATATACTAACATACATACAGTGTTTGATTTTGCCTTTCGATTTGCTTCAAATCCCGTCGCGGCAAGGTATCCGTCGTCTTGATCGCTTGCCGTATCTTCCACAGCATCGTTTCTCAGAACGCAGTTCTGGCACCTCATCAACGTAGCACTTGCAGTACTGAATACACTCACACATGGCTAGTAACTATTGAACCACAGTAACCTTACCCCGTAACACTGTCTAACTTACGCTGAGCCTGCATGTGTATCATCTTGCCGAGATGAGACCCCATCAACTACGACGGATTCCACTGGGCCATAGTAGTGTTTGCGACCGTAGAGAAACCAGACGATGGTAGCGATGACCAGAACGAATCCAAGAAGAGCCGGAGCATAATTCCTGTATCACGAATTAGTTCCTGTCTTTATGAACGGAGGTCAAGCTGATCAAGCTTACATTGTAGCTGCGGAAGCTGGATAAACAGCTGGAAACGACATGAAAAGAGTCATGAAGCACGAGAAAATGAGGGCAACAACATGGACGGCAAACGAAAAGCGACCGAGAGTAAAAGCACCTTTGGGAAGTGGCTTCCTCCACTTCGTATAGAAGACGTTGATGGCAAGCGGAATGGCATATGAGAGCTGGAAGGCAGCAACAACGCCAGACATGATGCCGTAGAAGGCTGTCGTGTTCCATAGGTAGATACTGAAGACAAAGATGGATGGTGGCACGAGAACCACATTGGCGACAATGGGAACTTTCCACCGCTTGTCAATCCTGGCAAACACAGGCGGGAGAGCTTGATCCCGTGCCAGCGACCAGACTGAACGAGCAGACGCACCCCAGAGATCAAACCCAGCAGTCATAGCCACGGTTGTGCTGATACAGTTTCCGAAGATGGCCAGTCCAACCTTTCCTGTGCTGTTTAGCAGGATCTGCGTGAAGGGGCTAAGAAGTCCGATGGGTGAAGCCAAGACTTCTCCAATGTCTCCTATGCATAACACCGTGACAATAATGAAAGGAAGCGTCATGATAGCAGTGCTGATAACCTGCAGGATAACTGTACGGCTTTCTGTTAGATGCCAATCTGAGAGGATGGGCAAAGAGAAGAGACCTACCTGCTCGTGGAATCATGACATTGGCCCGAGGAATCTCTTCGCCAAAATGGACAGCTGTATCGATTGTCAAGTAGGCATACAGAGCAGATAAAAGACCGACACTCCAGGACACAAAGTCACTGTCCCATCCAGTCATATTGTGGAACTCTGTGAATACAAACTTGGCGTCGTGCTTGTTCTTGGTGTATCCCAAAAGGATGCCCATGACGACAAAGTAGCCGATAATGTGTAGACCCAGGACTGGATTATGGTTAGCATAACATACTAGAGAGCAAGAGCTCGGGAGGGGCTCGTACTAGATAAGTTCATGTAGTGAAGCGTTCGGACAGCAAAGATGTTGACAAGGATCCAACACAACATGCATGCAATACATATCTAAAGCGAAGTCTCGTAGTTAGTTTGAAGAAATGGAAATCTGCTTCAACAATAGATGTGCTTACAGCGAACACGTGCCATCGTATAGGCTCGTAGCCAATGGTGATTACCAGATATGCCTGGATTTGGACTGCCACTCCGAAGCCACAAGAGAGACCGGCGAGCCAGAGAGCAGCCACGGTGATCCACGCCGTGTACCAACTCTATAATTGATGATAGTCGTCAGCGATTGTACAATTCGGGGTATCTGGGCCCGATGAATATGTGTCTGTCGTTCGTCACCTACCAGAACTCGTGAGGCTTTGCCGGATGAGAGATTAGCGGCCCAAACGTATTGCCCTCCTGCGGACGGCCAGAGACTATCCAAGCACAATGGGTCAGCAATGTTGTGGCGTTATAGAGGCATAGGATCGGAAGATAGAACTACGACCAATGTTGTCACATACCTGATTAGCTCAGACAACGAGCAGGCGAGAGAAGCCATTCCACAGGAGACAAAGACCCAACCCCAGACGAGGCCGACAGAGCCTCCACCCAGAGCGCCTTGAGCGATTGATGCCGTCCATCCTTCCCACTATATCATCCAGTGTCAGTGGGTTGCCCGAGTCTACAGGGAGATCGAAGCCTGGGCAATGTGTACTCACAGCACCTGAAGAGCACACGGACATGCTCAGAGCGGTCCAGAAGTTGAAACGTTTCTTGGGCAATGCTGCTGGATTGCCTGCGGTGTCGACACGCGATATGACCTCGGACAGGTCATGGTCATTATTGGCATGTTTGTCAGTTGAGGAAGACATGGTAGCAAGAGTACCGGGTAACTCTGGACAAGAGATTTGCTGTAATGCTATAGCTGTTGTGTATGCTTCCTCGACGTCAATTTATGAATACAATAGAAAGAGAAATCTGTGACCAGAGCGGAGTCAAATACGACATGAAGAAAACACAGAGCGTGAGGGCAAATTATACCGTCACTCGTTCTTCGTCTTGTTTCTGGCCCGATACCTGATGCATCTTTGCCAGGTCCTGCAACGCAGAGGATCATCCCAGTTTCTTGGAGCGAGCCAACGCTAATCCCAGAGAGTCCGACACATGCGGGGTTAATTCCAGGGATGACATACGCCGTATCGCCTAGACCACGGGGCTAAGATGCCCGTTAAAGGGTGGTGGGCCACGGAACTTTACCTGAGAGGACGAGCCACTCCAGATATGGGAGGGGAATTTGATATCGCTATCACTGGAGGTGTGCCAAGTTCCAAAGCTGAGAGACAGCACGCTACTCTAAGGAATCTGTTATCAGCCGGACAGGCGGAGGGGGTCAGCAGATAAGTATTATCGACAACTTGGAGCTAATTCCTGCAACGAGGGGCGTCGTGTAATGATAAAGCTCGAATGCAAACAATGGGTAATTAATCCATTGGAGGGGGCAATGTTTGGTTTGGTGAACCTTGACTTGCAACTTTGCAGCCCCCGGCTAGCCCCAGGTTCCTCAGCGCCGCGAGTGACGGAATCGTGATTAGCCACTTGTCAGGTCATCAATCTACGGCCGATACAGTTGGCTATGGAAAGGAAGCCATGGGCTCCATATGCGTCGCAAATCAATCGTGATACATGGGTCAACACAGCTTTTGACTATTCAGAGTTGACAGAGTTGACGGGAACAGAGTATGTAGTTCGGTGCGTCAAGTTACAGTGATGATGGTGATGATGATATTCACAATAGATATAGATGATCAAGAGATTTGATGTCAATGATATACAATCAGGAAATTCTTATTGCTTCTGAGAACTGAATCTAAACAAACTGCTCATAGATGAGCCCTGGGAACACGTTTGGTCTTGTGTTTTAGA
Source organism: Fusarium dimerum (assembly GCA_013623525.1). NCBI lineage: Eukaryota > Fungi > Ascomycota > Sordariomycetes > Hypocreales > Nectriaceae > Fusarium > Fusarium dimerum. Next base: position 16,603 of record JABGLY010000685.1, read on the forward strand.
CACTCGGGCGAGTAATCGCCACCTGCAGGCAGAGACAGCTCCTCTATTGTGCCTTTGCGTCCACTTCTGACATCTTCCGCCAAGTGATCAAAGTGCTTCTCCGACTCTGCGTAGATATCGTACTCGATCACCCAATCAGGTCGAGGAAGTGCAATGACATGGGGGTTCTTCTCGATGAAATCGGCGACCGAGTCTACGCTGTGCAGGTTGTCTCGGACCGAGATGGAGGCTTGATGCGTCACATGAGAGCGATTAAACCTGATCCTCTCAAAGACTCGTAGCCCCAAGGCAACGTCTCCCTTGGCTCGGTCGAGAGCGATGGCCAAGGCCACTCCATCCTCCATGGCCTGAGAACCTCCCTGCGCTGAGGTGGGAAGATGACAGTGAGCGGCGTCGCCTATCAAGCAGATATGCGCTGAAGGACTCAGCCAAGTCTTCAACGGCTCGCGCCAGACCAGTTTGTAATCGACAATGTTCTTCTCGTCCGTGGCTTTGACTACCTCGACGAGGCGCTGCTCAAACTTGCCCTCTTTGAGGCAGTCAAGCACATCTTGCTTCTTGGCGGGGAATGACCAGGATTCACCAATGTCGGCAGTGTCCTATTGGGAGAATAATAAGTCAGTATACGGTATACATGGTTTAGATGGGGTTTTAATTAGAGGAATGCCCCAAGTACCTTGTGAGTCAGGACCCAACCCAGGTCTCTGCCCTTGTTCCATGTGTAGATGATGGCGTGGAGGTCCTTGGCCGTCCAAAGCAAAGTATCGTCAACCGTCGGGTTGCAAAAGTCTTTGAGGTAGGGGTTCTTGGCATGCTCATCTGTGAGGTTGATGTAAGAACGGAAGATGGCATAACCACTGTTGACTTTGGTGTCAGGCAGACCGAGGACCTGCTGACGAGCAATCGATCGAGGGCCGTCAGCAGCGACAATAACGTCGGCAACATACTTCTTGCCCTTGGTTGTTATAACGCTAGGCTTGTCTCCGTCAATGTACTGGGCGACCTTGTTTCCGAACTCGAGCTTTACGCCAATCTCTTCAGCGTAGTCAAGGATGACCTTGTGCATCTGTCCGCGGTGGCCGCCATACGTCTTCCAGTAGTGGTGAGGCTCCAAGATCCAATCTTCCTCATAGATGAGCGTGCCATCAGCTTTGCAGTACTTGAGGCGATCAGCCTGGTTGATGCAAATCTTCATCAGGTCGCGTGCAATGCGCCCGTCCTCCCAATTCTCGATAATTCGTCCTCCATTCGGGAAGAAGTCGATGATGTCGCCGTAGGCCAAGCTTGTAGGATACGTTTCAATGAGCCAGACGTCCATGCCACGAAGGCGGCACTCGATGGCTGCAGTCAGGCCACCGAAGCCGGCACCAACAACTATCACTTTCAGAGGGCTGGATGACATTGTATCTTGATGGGCTCAGCAAGAGAAATGGAAGAGGGAAGAAGGAGAAGTAAGACGAGCCGTGAGGGGTAGCTAAGTTGGTTTGTAGACAAATAGATCCGCTCACGCAATAAGAGGATCACAAGATAATTATGGAATTGAGGGTAAGCTTCAAGAGCCAGTGAGTTTCGCCAATACACAATGTCAGGAGCTCCAGTTCACATATCTATAACACAAGATGCGGGTCAAGAATCCGGGGACCCGGCCAATTGATCCAACCATAAACTTTGCCTGGCATGATTAGCCTAGTAGTGCGAGGAGGGTGGAGGGGGACTTCGAGGGGCACTAACGAGTATCACGTATCTCGTCCGAAGAGCTGGAATTTACGCTGATTCGTCGAGTTTTTCCGGCGATTCCTCCAATGTCATCGTTCAACCTTCTCCGCAATCGGGTTGCCATATCCCATTGATTATTAGTCCGAGACAGGAGATCAATCTAGTATATAAGTTGAATCAGTTACTCGACGTGCAAAGTGATAACAACAAACAGAGTAAAACAATTACAACTCTACTGACAAGATATCCAATACAATCATACAACATGGTCTTCGAGTGGCACGACGAGGGCAAGCTTCACCGCGTTCCCAAACTGGAACCTGGTCCGCCCAATGTTTGGTTCGGTTAGTAGACCCTTTCGTATGCAGGGTGTACGGTCTCTTATCTCTTCTTAGGCGATATCTATGGAACCCCAGATAAGAATACCGCAAACCCCTTGACAGCGTCCTTCTTCTATCTCGAGAAGATGGAGAATCCCGATCCAGCGCCGCAGTATGCTTATGATGAAGCTGGAGTTGTTCTCAAGGGTACGAGCCATCCTGATAATCCCCGTTAACGTCGCTGACTAATCCCCAACAGGTGAGCTTCATGTGAAGGATGAAGCTGGAAATACAGCCAAGCTACTTCCTGGTGACACCTTTTTCATTCACCGGGGGAGCACCATCACCTTTGACACACCTCGCTATGCCGTCGCGTTCAAGACAGCAGCTCGTCCCAAGACAGGATCTCATACTTTGAGTCGGCTATAGGCTATGGGCTATGTTCGGTTGATGTAACCAGAATTGGCTCAAGGCATTAGACATTTTTAAATTCAATTTCATCGCCGAAAAAATGCTATGTCTTTGTCGTGCCGTGATCACCAATTTGTCAGAATCCCACATTTACTCCTTAGATAACTTTTCTCATTGTGATATATGTAACTTGTTCCTTGTGTTTTACGGAATTCATCATGCGCTTCTGGGTTCATCTGCCATCCGTATCTCAAGTTAGTTCCATTATTAAAGTCTGAGAACAAGTGGTAGGTAGCAAATTTGGGATATGACTATATTAGGTCAGAATGAAGTCCTTCCAAAGCTTGCAGCATGTCTCTCCCAAGTCAAACATCTTCTAGTTGCAGGAGACCAGCAATTCCAATCTAACAGATCGTTTACACGATGTCTATCTGTCTCACTCAGGCTCAGGGGCCATGGCACTACCATATCCATTCAAGACGTGTTCCATGGTTATGTGATCTAAGGGTATACTTTCAAGCCAATATGGCTTCAAACAATATCTACAATTTGGCGGTCTCTGTCGGAAAGATGGCATATTTTACAGTCTTTGTTGTCACCCAACCTTCTAACGCTGCTTCACCCATATCCCGGCCAAACCCAGACTGCTTGACGCCCCCAAAGGGTGTGTTTGCATTTAATGCCCCCCAATGATTGACGGTCACTTGACCTGATTCTAGAGCAGTCGACACACGATGTGCTTTGTTCACATTGCTCGTGAAGACGGCAGCACTTAAACCAAACTCGCTATCGTTCGCCTTTGAAATGACTTCTGCTTCTGTCTCAAATGCAGCAATGGACTAGACATATCAATCAACTCGTTAGTATATGTCAGAAGCGATTGACCTTTTCATTTCTTACCGCAACTGGGCCAAATATCTCCTCCTGCATTATCCGAGCATCGTTTGGCACATCCGCAAAAGCCATGTTGGGGACATAGTTCCCAGGAGATGATGTCGTCGTGTCCTGACTTGTGAGTGATCTCAAGCCGCTCTGTTTGGCATTCTGGATGTACTCTTCAATTGTCTTCCTCTGGCTTCTGCTGACGACTGGTCCCTTGGTAGTTGTTGGTAGAAGCGGATCACCATAAGTAGACTGAGTCAATCGTTTGCCAAAAGCGACCACGAACTTGTCGTAGATAGACTTTTGAACATAGATACGGGATCCTGCTGCGCACACTTGGCCGTTGTTGGCAGTGATACCAAGATGCGTCCAAAAGACTGCGTTGTCCAAGTCGGCATCTGCGAAGACAATGGATGGACTCTTCCCTCCCAGCTCTAGCGTTACTTTCTTGAGGTTTGAATCCGCAGCTGCACGTAGTATCTGGCGCCCGACTGGGGAGCTTCCAGTGAAAGCCAACTTGCGTACTCTAGGGTGCTCGGCGAGTGCTTGGCCGGCGAGCGAGCCTTGGCCACATAAGATGTTAATGACACCTGGTGGAAATCCTGCTTCTTTGATAAGACCGGCTAGTTTCTGGCCGTAAAGTGGCGTGAGCTCGGGCGTCTTGATAATCAAGGTATTGCCTGCTGCAATAGCAGGGGCCAGTTTCCAGATAGTGATCATTCTATGCAGAGGTCAGATGTTGTCAGTGAGAGCAAGCTATGATCCGCAATGGGGAACACATACAGCGGAGCATTCCACGGAACAATCGCAGCACAGACTCCGATGGGATTTCTTGTAGTATAAGCGTAGCCTTGCGGTGTGTCCAGCAATTGGCCCGAGATCTTATCAGCCCAGCCAGCGAAATATCGAAGCGTTTCTGTAGCCTGTCTGACGTTGAGAGCTTTCGATTCAGCGTAGAGAATGCCTGCTTCTAGCGCCTCGAGACTAGCCAAGTCATCGCCATCCCGTTCTATCAAATCGGCAAGCTTATTTAGAAGAGCTCCGCGTGTGGCAGGAGAGATGCTCTTCCATCTTGTTTGGAATGCCCTTTCAGACGACTTGACGGCGGCTTGGACATCTTCTTTCTGGGCAGTCGAACATTCGGCAATAATATCGCCGCTATATGGATTCTCGACTTTGACACGCGCGTTTCCCGACGCAGCAACGAACTCGTTGTCGATAAAAAGTCCTGTATTGACTAGAAGTCCTGCATCAGATCAAGCCATTTCTGGTCCATACAGTAATGACTTTGCACTCACCGGAGACGATTCTCCCGCCAGCGCCCTTGAGGTCAACAGATGCCATATTGGTTGATATCTTTACAGAGACTTATGGTAGTATCAGACTAACTGGAGGAGAGCATTTCTTCTTAATGGATGGCATCTACAAGATAATCCAATTGTTTTATCCTTGTCGAGGCACATCATGGTATGTGGCACCAAAAGGGAGTTAAGAACAAATATAACCAATCACAAAAACTCCCGGCGCCGCAGCATACTTTAGGAGAGTATTGCATTTTTCCACGACCAGCTATTGGTTCATTGCCTGGAGGATGTCTCCAAATTTCAGTGAAATTCATCAGACAAGAAGCATTTGTATCGCCACTAGGGATGAATCCTGCTCTTGGTATACGCGAGGCGATCTGGATTGATGGGTGGACTGGGATAGTGTCAACGACCATGCTCGAACAGAAGTATTATTACATTGCCGTATCATTAGAGACTTCCAAGGTGTTCTTGTCATGTGAAAAATCAGGTCTTCTCAACGAACTGAGAAGTTATATATTGCCCTGCTCATAGTTTGACGTCAGAAGTGATTCACGTATATACTTAAGACGTTGCCGGAATCTATGAATGAAAGTACTCTCCCCTTGTCTGCCTAGTCTGCCCTCTACTTTCAATATACAGCACTTAGTTCATCAGACACTGCGGAGTGCATAAGTATATGCTACGAAAATAATATGAGCCTCCTGTAGCATGTGGCATAAGATCAATCATCGAAGCTTGTCGGTTGGATGGCCAATAAGAAATTAATCCTGCGCCCCTTGACGCATGACTAGTCTTGAGTACTCCAGACTTGGGTTACAGACAAATCATGGACTGTGCAATGAGATAACAAAAACAAAAAACATGACCCAGTAACTCAGAATATCTAGGTCAAGATATCGCTGGTCTTCGAATGACCAACAGCGGCTTCTGGATCTCCTCATACTCTCAATCATCCCCGCCGTCACAGACAAGGCTATTTGCCTTTTGGAACCAAAGAAATGGACTCTTACCGGATTATCGTTCAGAACGGGTCAAGTTTCCATGATCTCCTCAGTCACTTTCACCGCGCTATAGACTCCCGTGAAGGCCACGATGTTACTCTACTCTTCCTTGGAGAAGCAAGTCGCATGCTCGCCACTCTCCTCGAGTGCTTGGGCAAGGGTTTAAATCTTGCGAATCAAAAACTACGTCCAGCTTTAAAAGGCAAAATGATCAAGATATGGTCTTGTGCACTTTCTTTGCCGGCCTGGTTAAGTCGGGCTTCTGTACGGGTGCGAATTCTTTCGGATTTTTTTGAAGAGTGGGCTATGCTGAACCGTCTATGGGGCCTACTCGATGTATGGATGCTTGCTAGGAACCTCCTTATCCAGATTTTGTCAAACAAGAAAGGCAACACACGCATCAATATCACGGACACCATTCTCGAAGCTGCCAAGGTTATCTCTCTGGGTTCATTCCACATTTGTGAAGCCGGAGCTGTGCTGGCTTCTAAGAGGGTACTGTCGCTATCCTCCAAGACACGTGAGAAACTCCAGTCTCTCGCCGTTCGATCATGGGCCGCCTTCACTTTTCTTGAACTTGCTCGATTGTTTCTACAGAAGTCTCGGATGTCGCAAAATCAAGCGACAAGCATGTCTCCTGACTGGTTCAGGCAGTGGAAGAGGGAGTTTTTCGCCAATGTTGCTTGGGCGCCAGTGACAATACATGCGGGCACGGCTAATGGTATCTTGCCTCAACCCTTGATTGACGCTCTTGGAGTATTTGCGACTGCTTCCATGGTGCGATATCGATGGATGGAAACAAGTCAGAAGGGTGGGAGGCATTTATCTGTGAAAGAAGATTAAGCATCTCGTTTGATGGCGTACTTGGATGTTGCTCGTTTCTGGTACGGCATATATGTGACCGGTCAAGCGCGCTTGAAGTCTTTGACATTATCCCGCCATTTCTACAAGGAGATGCTCTAGATAGTGACTAGATGGTCTAAATTAAGGGCCCATGCATGGCCACTCTATTGCTACGGAGGCTCTCATTGGGAAAGGGGTAGTTGAGCCACGCATCTTGGTGTGATAGACTACGGCTGTTATATATCCATTGTCAGGATACTCTGTTGAAAACGCAAGTAAAATCTTCAGTCCAAATTCTGACTGCATTTAATCCTCGATGTTGACTAGAGATGCCTTGTATGTGTGAGCAATAAAACAAGATAAATGCTTCTAGTTGTACTGTATCTGGGATCTGATTCACGAATGGCTTGTGTATTAGTAGGACGGAAGATAGCAACGCAAAGCCTTCCAAGTACCAAGGGTTATGTGTTAGTTCATCTACTTCAAATGATTGTGTCCGTTATCAAAATATGACTGGCTTTCAGCTCGATTGTTCACAAGGATCTTTGATAAAACAGACTTGTCGCCATGGTGAAGCACTAATGATAGTTTCACATCCAGATCCTCTTAGAATGCTTTCTTAGTTATGCTAATATTTATTTACTCCTTTTCTTCTTCCTGTTATCTTATTCATGTTTCCTTATGACATTTAGCTGCGAGCTTTGGCCAATCGGTCAAGACCCAACTACATTGGTCCCTCCACTCCTATCTACCCTAGACCATTAGCACATGTTGTGCAATGAATGACAATCATCTGATGCTGCAAATATCCCTCAAAGTCCAACTTTGGCATGCTCCCATGCTGTTGATTCGGTGAAGGCCTATCAGCGAGTAGGTGCTGTCCTTCACGCGGGTCTGGGGTTTAAGCTCTATCCCTGAGATGCTTCATCTTCTTCACATCAATGTCTTGCCAGAAAGAGATGCAGATCCCGCAAACGGCGAAGAACGCTATCGATACAATCAAGATCATACGCTGGGTGTCTCCGTAGGCCCGGGCAATTGCCAAAAATGCTTCACTTCCATCCGGGTATGCACTCTGGACTTTCAGGTCTCCATATATCTCGGCCAGGTTGGGTAATTCGGATGTTGGAAGATACTCAACAAGCTTGGCCTCGAACATGCTTGTCCAGATTGATCCCGATATCGCATATCCGATGGCCTTCCCAGCCAACGCAAAGACTGACTCGACAGCAAGCAATGCCGAGACATGCTCGTGAGGTGCGACAGCCATCAGTGTCATCTGTTCGATGGGAAACATGATTCCACCAGCAAAGGCGATGAGGACCTGAGAGAAGATAACATAGCCAATCTCGCTATCGTGGTTACGGAACTTGATCATAAGCCCACAGCCGATCAAAGCGCACGGTATCGCGATACACAGCGCGTAGTACTTGATACGACCGAAAAATCGCACAGTAACACCAATGGTAAGGTTCATGAGCGTGTTGCCAAGATAATAGATGTTTCCGATATATGTTGCGTTTGTGACGGACAGCCGGAACACAACAATTAGAAAAGAGTAAAAGTAGGCGCTGGACATCATCATTCCAACCTGCAAGCAAAGGATCATGATGTTTGTAGAAATGACGGTCCTGTTGGTGATATATTGCCATGGGATGAAGGTTGATGGTGCGATGTATTTCTCATAGAGGGCGAAAACGGGAATGAGAAGAATACCGAAGACGATGAAGCAGATGATCAAGGGGGACTTCCAACCGTCTGACTGATAGCCGTGTATATCCAAAGCGAGGAGAAACAACCCAAGGCCTGTAGCCAGGATAAGGATGCCAATGAGATCGAACTCTGTACACCAGTGAATGACTGATTGTACAAAAGTCCTGTCGGCTTTCGCCGCTGGGTTTCCTCGCACCAGGTTTCTCTGAGTTGTGTAAAAGACCATAAGCACTGGGGCGAAAACCACAGGGAAGATGATGCACCACATGCCAAAACCCCATCTCCAACCGATTGTTTTGAGAATGCTCTGGGCAGCCGGGCCGTAAGCCCAGATGGTCGCGATGTTGGGCGACGCGACCAGTCCGATCAAGAAAGCTCGGTTTCGCAGAGCAGTTGAGTCAGCGACGAACAAGACGACGCTGAATTTAATGCCGTAGTAGCCGACCAGGTAGAAGACTTGTGCGGCGCAGTAGGTCTCGACATTGTTGCAGCCTGCCATCATGGCTATACCAATGACCAGGAGTGTCACCATGAGACCAAAGCCCTGGGTACGCCCCCAGGTTTCGACGAGCTTGGCATAGGGTAGAGACACAACCGCACTGATGATGTTGGCCACTACCGAGGTCGTTGCAGTCAACGAGTGCTTCTTGAAATCGCTAGTAACGTAGGGCGTGAGGGTTTTGAAAATGCCCGAGGACATTTCATACACAAACTCCATGATGAAGATCCTTTGATTTTCATATGTCAGAAATGCAAGATGGTTTGAGAGTACGGAGACCAGATACTCACATGGCGTAGGCCGTGATAAACTGCTTCCATGGTAACGCATGTTCTTGCTTTTCTACATCGATACCGTCTGAAGACTTGTCGTCTTGTTTCTCATTATCTTCAAATGACTGGTCCTGTACGGGTACATGGCTTTCGTTGATGTCTGAAACGTTCTTGTCTGACACAACAGCCTGGGGACCCTTGATGCTCACCGAGTCATCGGGGCTTATATGATTCTCGCTGGCTCCCATGTTGGCCGTGTATCAGTGTCCCTGAGCTCGAAGGTATGTGATGGAATGCTGAGACTCAGGAGTTGTTGGAATAGAAGCCAAACCAGGAGAACAACTTGGTAGGCTACGAGAGTATTTATATTCTTTCTTGTGGTCGTTAAGTGGTCTTGTTCTTGATCGGTTGGTGACTTGGCGTGCTGCATCCTTGAATGGACCCCCCTTGACTTCTACAGAAAATGGACGTCTTTTATGGGGCAATCTGCGAACATGATAATATTATTGAATTGTTACTTGCTTCCTTCTCATTAATCTGATGATTTTTTCGCATCAAAAGTATATTTTTTTGCCGCCTTTATCCACAAGTTCGGCCATGCGTGGTTTTGCACCTGAGCTCCAAATCGTCTTGAAGATGGGTCAAGGCTTTTGGCCCTACGCTATATCTAGTAAATTCTACGGAGAGACCAATCATCAACTGAGTCTCATCATGTTATCCACTGTTGGCTGATTGATTATCGGAAATCGGAAATACGGAGCTGGGATTCTCTGGATGGATTTCTCGCTTGGTTCCAACAACAGTAGCCACCGAAACTCCACCCATCGGGTCAGTTATCGCATCTGATAATCTTGGCGTGGCTTTTTGTTGTTCGTTTATGCTTGAGTTTGTCTTTAATTGTGGCCGCCCCTCGTTATTCCATGTGGTAATGCCAAGGACTTAAAACTAGCGAAACACCACCCCTTTTTACCAAGACACAGTTTTCTACATGCGTTGCCAAGAGCATGCTGCCGTTCTCCCGGATCAGATAAATCATGTTATCACCCCTGTACAAGCAAAAAGGGTTTATCAATCTTTGTCTCAACCCTGCCCCGAGTGAGACCCTTGGTCTTAGACATGTGCCTGCTGGGACGAGACCTCACGAGACCATGTGCGTTCCGCGATGACAAAATTTGCCCAGTATTTTATTCCACTTGAAGAGGTAGTCTGATTTTTCGCCATCAATTCTACATGAACCCTACTGTGTGGATAAACGACCATCAATGCTCCCAGACCATATGCGATGTACGCAGCAATCGAGCAGTATCTCGATTTGTCTTGGCCCAGCATGTTGCTCAAGTCATCTCCCCGTCACCGTAGAGATTAATGTCAAATTCTGAGTTTGATTGAGAGCGCTTACCGAACGTCTTTCTCATAACCTGTTCGTGAAACATCTACCGCTGAGAACTTCATCTCGATGGCAGGTCCTGTTGCTGTGTTATCAGCGAGCCCAAACACGGCCAAAACACATTTCTAGTGCAGCTGGCCATTGTCCGTAGAAATCGAATGATCTGGCAAACACCCCGGATGTTATTTGTTAACTCGATCAAGATCTTCACCGGCTGACTGTTGTTCGAATCTCATCTGGTTTATGCGGCTGGCCTTGACCTATCGCGAGGAACTTCCAGTAATGTCTCTGAATGATCACCACAGGAACGAAACTCGCCTTGCTGAATTTCTAAACCCAGCATCTCCGTCGTTCAGCCGTCATAACTGTTTAACCATCCAGCTGTCAACTTGTTCTAGAACTCCCTCCCAGTCCTCGCCACTAAGCTTGGCTTCGATGTTAAGACTGATGAGAGCGTCTATCAAGTGTGTATAGTTTTTAAGATGCATTGATCAATGTGGGAATTTCTGAGAGATGCTGTGGACTCAATCACCCAAAGGCGACAGTTTGTAAGGTTTCATGCATTAATAAAAGTCCACTCACTTGTTATGGTTGGAGGGAAATGCCTTTGCAGCGTATGGTTTCACAACTTGTGCGGTAACTCTACACGACAGTTCAACTTCAAGTTAAGAAACGAGAGGCAGCAGCCAACATATTCGATGTCTTGATTTGAAGCGACCGAGATTCTTCGTTATCCTTCTGATGTTTGAATAGATCAAAAGCTGTCGGCAGTTCAGGATAATATACCGCACAGTTTCAAGCTGGTTCTGACTATCTAGCAAGTTCTCAATCCAGGGAATATTTATAGATCATATTCAGAATGTGCGCATCTGATATTTTGCCAAGTTGTTCTCGCTGACCAGTTGTATTGAGGAGACGAGGCGTGGCGAGGACATCTTCGAATAGGGGATTTAGATGTAGATGCGTGATAATGGGTTCTTTTCAAACCATGTAGGTTGATGCGCAAGATTGCACAACCTCTCGTCGGATTGACGGTCCGTCATCGCTTTTCTTATGTTACAATTGTGAAGAGCTAGTACTACCAAGAGTGACTCCAGGCGAGACGTATTCCGTTGGCCATGTATGTCTAAGTTTGGCATCGCGTCGATTCGAAAGAATTTCAAAGTTGTCAAGTCTTGTATAGATACGAGAGAAAAAGGAAGGGGAGGTTTGCCAATGTGAATGAAGTTTTCAACAGCCGCTATAGGAGTGAATGTAGTTGGAAATGACGGGATCCTGGTATCAATATCGCATATGGTGTCTATACGCGATGAACGGGTTAACGATCGTCAACCTTCAGGTATGAATAGCTATCATAGTGCAGTGATTCGTTATATAATATCGATATCGATAGTCGGTTGCAAGATGATAAGAAATGATGTTAGGGGTACGTACTCTATCGTGAGGCAAAGATGATGAAGAAATCAGTGATGTATCTTGCTATAAACAAATAAACGTTAGCTGTGATTATTATATTACGACTCATTACTTCTTACGATGAAATATCGAATTATGCACATTCATTCAAAGTGTGCTTTCAACCACATCAGTGACATTTCTAGGACTGCCGTCTATGCATAATAATTCTTTAGTACAACTTATAAAGACAAGTACATCAGCTTCATAGACATCACAATGGCAAACATATCTATCACTTATAGAAATCCTATGCTGGATCGTGATTGTTCTCTGAGTATAAACATGCTTTTAGTATAATCTCATACACAACATATCTGGAGATTTATTTGCCTAGATCCAATACTCCTGATGGACCTATACTGATATTAACTCCCGGCTTAGTAGCCCAGATGACGTCTGGATGAGCAATAAATAGCCAGGGTGGGTTATCATGAACCCTCTTCAAAGCCTCCCCGTACGCCTGCTTCCTCTCCTTTCCGTCCACCGCTGTCCTTGCCTTTGCAAATAGCTGCTGAAATTCACTATCATGATACCCCAGCCACCACGTACCGTGAGACTCGCTCGACACCTTGTCATCCAGGACTCTAAACGTCGTGTTAGGCGTCGAGTCAAAGCAGGCGAGGTCGCCAATGTTCTTCCGCAAACCTATCGACCGTGCGTACTCTGGACGATTCGTTTCGACCTCGACTTCGACCTTGAATCCAATGGCTTCCAACGATCTCTTCACAAACTCGGTGATCTTGAGGGCGTGTTCAGGCATCCATTCCGGCGTCCGCAGGCGAAGTGGTTTGCTTAGGTCAAGGTGTTTGATGAGCTCCCTGGCACGTTGAGGGTCGTACGGTATCGGCTTCAGGTTGGCTTCTTTGAACCCGAGGTGGTGAGGGCTGACGACGGTCGCAGCGGGTGTAGCAAGGCCGAGATACACCTCTTTCACAAGAGCTTCGTTGTCAATTGCCAAATTGGCAGCAAGTCGTACCTGAGGCGAAGAGAACACCCCCTCTGGGCAATTGAGATAGTAGATTACCGACAATGTACTCGGGACTCTTCCCCAGTGTAGAGCAGAATCAAAGTCCAGGAGGCGTAGATCATCAACGCGTTCCAAGTTAAGGGCAGCATCTACTTGTCCACTTTGCAGAAGCTTCAATCTGTCTTCACCGTTGCGAGCCGCCGTTGCCACAATTGTCTGTGGCCAGTCCGGATGTTCCTGAGCATCCAACAGCTCCAGTGTCGCAAAGCCAACGTTGTCTTGACGGGTGAATTCGACAACGCGATAGGGACCTGTGCCAAGGACTGGTTGCCCATTGGGTGCGATTCGGCTGGGCCAGAAATCATTGAACACGTTCAGAAGATCAGCGAACGGCTCCGGATGTTCAACTTTGACAGTTTTTGCACCGTCGGCAGTGAAAGTCGTCCTGGCAAAATAACGGCTGTAGCTCCAAGCCATACCAAAGTAGTCGTGCGAGTCGAGAAAACCCTTGATGTAGTCCACGATGAGGGGTGCGTCACAAGCCTTCCCATCGTGAAAAACAGCCCCGTCGCGGATGTGAAAGGCCCAGGTTCGGTGATCCTCTGAGACGTCCCATCTATCAAAGAGCCCTGGTAGAACCTCGCCGTCCGGCTGCCATCGTATCAAGGGCTCAAAGACCAGACTCTTGAGAGCGAGTACACTGTTGTCATCCGTAACCTGTGTAGGAAGGCGGAAGTCGACATTCTCCAAAACAACTCGAAGAGTGCGAGACATTTTCACTTTCTCTTATTTTCCTGGTTCCTTGACAGTTGGCAGAGTAGAGTCGAGTCGAGTGAAGTTTTGATCTGACAAGCCTGTACTCTCGAAGAAATAAAATCAGTCCAATCGGTCCCTTATCAGTCGTTCCATGAATACCAGGGGGTTAGCTCCTAGCCGGCCATGCTATGTGGGCGAGGTCCCACGCTTCCCATCACACCATAGCGGGTTCCAATGGCATTGGTCGGGAAAAATCGAGTACGGAGTTCAAAAGAATACTTTGTTTGCTGATAGCGACACATGGTCCTTTTATGTACATCGATGTCGCTCCAACCTTTAAGTACTAGCCTGCTGTCAAGCTATCAACTTATGATGGCGCAATCAGCTAGTTGTTGCACTACCGCTTCTATACGTGAGAAAATATTCATTCTTCCCATGCCGCTTTCCAGTCGCAACCTGGCGGATTTGAATCCCTACTGGCAAAGAATTGTCATGGTTGATTTCTTCATGATTCAGGTCATGGCCTGTCTCGGGCAAATTCGTGTCTGAAATTATTCAGAATTATATAACAGACACACTGCCTCCAGTTGATCGGCCTGAACACAAAGCCTTTATTGAAATTCATACGCAAAATGTCGAGCAAGACGACGAATATTCAGTCGGTGCCCGACGGTAGCGGCGCCGATTCTATCCCAGATCTCAGCCATGATGGCAAGACCGACACCATGCTGGACACAGAAGTCCTCGATGATGTTGACCCTGATCGCAAGTCGGGCTTGAAGTGGCGTCGCATCGCTAGTTTCTTTTGGGATTCCATCGACGGGGATCCTCAGTATCGTGCATATGTGCGGCGGTTAGATCTCATCTTCTTGTAAGTGCTCGTGATCCCCCGCAATACCACCCAGGCTTAGCTGACGTTGTCGATGCCAAGCCCAACGGTGTTACTTGGCTACTTCATCAAATATCTGGACCAGACCAACTACAGTGAGTAACATTACCTGAAGCACATTGGGGTGACTGATGTGTCACTAACGCTCCTGCAGGTAATGCTTTTGTTAGCGGCATGCAAGAAGATCTTGGCCTGTACGGCAATGAACGTAACTGGCTTGGCACATGGTTTAGTCTTGGTATCATGGTTGGAACTGTCCCGGCGCAGATGCTGCAGCTGAGCCATATCCGCCCTTCCATCTTGATTCCTGCCTGTGAGATTTGCTGGTCGACTTTAGTGATTGGCATGGGATTTACCCACGATATCAGAGTGGTAAGATGGGGACTCAACGCGCGCAAACTATCGACTATCGCTGACGGGTTCCAAAGATGTACGCATTGCGTTTTTTTATCGGCCTGTTTGAAGCATGCGCTTTCCCAGGCTACATCGCCATGCTCGGCAGTTGGTATGGTCCCAACGAGTTGACGAAACGTCTGGCCATCTTGCTCGAGGTTGAATCCATTGCCAGCATGTTCAGCGGATACCTCCAGGCCGGCTTGTACAGCAGCATGAATGGACGTCATGGTCTTTCCGGTTGGAGATGGCTGTTCATTATGGACGGAGTGATCTCATTCCCAGTGGCCATCTGGGGTTTGTTCGGATTGCCTGATCATCCGCACAATACAAGAGCCTTTTACTGGTCCAAGGAGGTGAGAGTGACTGACACAAACATCTCGAGGAAGTAGGCTGACGATTCTTCACTATTAGCATATCAAGTATGGCCAGGAGCGAATTGCCAAGTTCGGTGTGACAGAGCAGATCAAGTTGAATTGGGCCGAGATCAAGCGCATCTACCTGGGCTGGAAGATCTGGATGTTTGTACTTCCATACACGTGAGTGATGCGTCCCAAATCCAGAATTCCCAGCTGCGATGGCTCACAGTTTATACAGAATGGTCGCTGCCTGCCACACGGCTACGAGCTATTTCAATCTCTGGTTGAAGGCAGAGGGATACAGCGTGCAAAAGATCAACTACCTACCAACGGGTGGAAATGCGCTCGCCATTGTTGTGACGGTGGCCTGGGGTATGATTGCTGACCGTACGAAGCAGTACTACTGGTTAATCTTCTCTCTCACCTCGCTCATGATCTTGGCCAATATTCTCCTGTCTGTCTGGGACATTCCCAAATCCGCCCTGATGTTTGCCTACTATATCTCTTATGCCGGCTCAGCATGTACTCCTGTGCTCATTGTAAGTAGTGATGGTGTCTCAGTCCATGCGCCCAGCTAACTAATTGAACAGAGTTGGGCATACGGCTTGAATGCTGCTGACACCAACACGAGGCAACTCTTGGTGGCCACAGCAAATCTTGTGTCGTACGCTTGGGTTCTCTGGGTACCACGTAAGTTTTCCAAAAGTCCGGGTTAGAGTGGCTGATGCAGAGCTAATTTCACAACAGTGGTCTTGTTCCCGACATACGATGCGCCTAAGTATCAATATGGCTACCAGATCTTGATCCTCTTTGGTGGCATCGCTCTTCTCAGCATTACTGCGATGAAATATCTTTATAGCCGGCAAAAGTGAGCCCCAAAGCTCTAATCATTGTTGTCCGAGAGATTGGCGATGTTATTGCAAGTCAAGGCGCACAATGGCGAACAACCATGCACCGTTGAACAGAGCAGAAGTGCAGTAGATAAGCGATAACACAATTGCTTTTGAGCAAATGGGATGTACTTGGGCTTGTATGTAGATGAACTAGAGACAGGAGTGAGAAAATAGTTAGAGGCGATGTGAGCGATGTTCCGAGCTCAACTGCGCCGTGATCGGATGGGTGCACGTTGCTCATTGCATGAATAATGTATCAAATGGCGTGATCAGTCCAAGTGGATTATTCAAAATGGACTCCTTCTCACATCCTCGTATATTCCGCGCTTGTGGATCGAAGTGATCGCCTATAAGTGGTGCCTCAGTTCTCTTTCGTGTCTTTCATCAGAGATGATTTGTAACCCAAGTATTCCAGCTTCTCTTCCAGGGCTTTCTCGTTCGCTCAAACAGTATTGTCCAACATAAGCGTACACTGCAAGATAGAGAAAATACCTCATCAACAAATGGAGGACTGGCCTTCACTCGAACAGAAAGAAGAAGCCTTAGGTCAAGAGACTCTTTTCACAATCTCCAACGGCCATAATGTTTCTCTTTCTGAAGGGTACATTCCGCTCTTAGTTAATCTCACATTCGAAGACCAGGCGGCCAAAGGCTTGCGGAAGCACCAAGGCGGTCTGAAGCGAGAGGCGGCCGTCTACGTCTCTGCGCTGGAAGCCCTACGGGACAATCGCATGTTGCTGCTCACTGGCGAAAGCGGCTCAGGCAAGACCACATTTGCAAAACACCTGGTATTTGGCCATACATCGGACATATTCCGTAAAGATAGCGACCCAATTCCCCGAAACGAAGACGGATACCGGCGTAAGGAACTACTGAGCGGCCAGAGAACATTACCTCATCTTGTCACAGTCAGCGATACGCAAACACTTCAACAGCTCGAAACCAACTTATCAACCATCCTTCGGTCTTGGGATAACAAAGAAAAAGAAGCTTGCAACGAAGAACTACTGTTGATACTAGACGGCATCGAAAACGCAGGAAGCGAAGGTGCGAGGCTTCTTACCTCGATAACCAACACGATCAGATCGGCGCAGCATCTCCGACTGCTTGTCCTCGGCGTAGACAGTGCTGTTGAAGATTGGGAACTACCATCCGGCCTTTTGAAGCTCCAGCTTCTGCCCCTGCTGTCGGCCCAGCGCCGCGAAGTTACTCAGAAACTGTCCTTGGACACCAAAATTGGCTCCGGCCAGGCAGCGTCAACGCCAGCCATATTCGCCTTGTCACTAGCGGCCAGTGACACTGGGCACACGCGGGAGTCAGCCTTGGATGCTTGGTTGGGGAACTGTTTTCCGTCATTGCAGAATCGTCAGGCTCTCCTGCAAGCTAGTCGCGATCAATGGGCCTCTCCAGAAAACGACCAGCTCAATATCTTGTCAGAAGCAACGTCGAAATGGCCTTTTATCTCGTGCAGAGTAGTCCAGGAGCTCTTGGTAGCGGCTCAACTACAGGCAGAGCCTCGCCACGAGACACTGAAGTTGTTTGATGACGATCCTATTTCGGCAGCACCCATCATTCGAAGCCTTCTGCGTCGTCTTACGAACGAAAATAAGCAAGATGGTTTTATCCAGGAACTGCTTCGTCGACATGAACATGATCCCCGTGGAAACTTGTCTCAACATGCGGCACTCCTCCTGTGCGAGTTCATAGACCCTGACAACACACTCTTGGTGACTCAAGTCAGTTCCCGTCTACTCGAAGTGGTGATGTCTGTAAAGCAACCTATATCTCATCGGGCCAAAGCCGGCCGCTACCTCTCACGACTGGGAGATCCCCGCGATCTGACGGCCTTGGTAGAAGTCCCAGCTGGGACGAGCGTCTTTGGGTCGTCCAATCATCCAAATTCTAGTCCTGCTCATGAGCTGCAGCTTGAACGATACAAGATTGGAGTCTATCCAGTTGTGAACCGAGATTATAAAGAATTTGTTCAGCAGACGGGCCGTGTCTGGTTAAGTGCAGATGCCGATGATCCTTATGCACAGAATACACCAGCAACGGACCTCACATGGCACGACGCCAGGGCATACTGCCAATGGGTCACCCCAAGTTGGAGAGAGTCGGGTAAAATAGGGCCCAACGAGACCGTACAGCTTCCTTCGGAGCCCCAGTGGGAAAAGGCATCTAGAGGAGATCAGCGAGAGTCATATGCAGGTCAGAATATCTACCCGTGGGGCACCAAATGGGCAAGAAATGCGTCCAACTGTGAGGAACTGGCTTTGAACAACAAATGCGCCGTTGGTCTGTTCCCTCAAGCCCGCTCGCCATATGGCTGCTACGACATGACGGGCCAAGTATGGGAATGGTGTACGACGTTGTGGGGAACAGACATGTCAACACCAACGTTCCGATATCCTTGGAACAGCTCGGATGATCGGCAAGATTTGTATGCTGACAACTCCATGAGAAGAGTCCTACGAGGCGGGTGCTTTTCGAGTGGTGAAGCTAAGGCAACGTGCACTTACCGTGGTAGCCTCGAGCCGACTGGATTTTGGAGGGGCAATGGGTTCCGCGTCGTGGTCGTATCAGAAGAAAAGGCTAGTTAAGAAAAAAGAGCGCCGTCCGCAACTAGAGGATTAGATATGGGTCAACTTGACCCCATTCATCGATGTAGTAACCAAAGGGTCCGATGACACCATCACTTGTATCTCCACCCATACCCCATGTACTGTATGCAGTGGGGAGTCAAGGCTGACAAATGCTTGTATAAATACGATGCGCCATCCCACGCATGAAACATAGACGTGTCTATCACCGGTAGTTTTGTTTGAAGCCATCATGCCAATCCTTACCGACGTCAAACTGTCCGATCACAAGGATCTTATTCCTTTCGCCACTGGCGAGCCAATTTATGTTGTTTTCACCAGCTCCAACGACGACGAGACTGGCGAACCCTGGTGCTCTGATGTCCGGGCTGCCTTACCTTTCTTAACCTCGACCTTTGATAAGCCTGATGGCCCGAAGGCTATATACGAGAGCGTTGGTCTCCGACCTGGGTAAGTTGTAGTGTCCGACTATTTGATAACTGTGTAGTAATAAGTCAATAGTTGGAAGAAGCCAGATAACCCGCATAAGCTCAAGTGGAACATCTCTGCTATCCCGACGGTGATCCGGTTTGAGTTGCGTGACGGCAACATAGAGGAGGTGGGGAGGCTTGTAGAGGCTGAGGTTTATGTTCCGGGCAAACTACAGAACTTTGTGTCATGACAACATAGAAAATGAGCGTTATGGATGCGTACTTGTTATTCTTTAGACGATTGAGAGCTTCTCTCCATCTAGTAATTATAGCTGCATGTTGCATGAATCGGATATCATCAGATCTACAGCTTATCAGGGGGGTCGCTGGCGTTCCTCCGCGTTCAGGATATGCCAGACTTACTTAGGCAAGCTAGGCTCTACTTCACCATTGGAAAGCTGAGATAGGAGAAGAGATCGCATCCATTTGTGATAAACGGAACAGTAGAATCAACTCTTCAGTGGAAAAGAATCTCGAGGCATAAGACATAGGCAAATACCCAAAGGAGTATGCTTGTTAGAGCGATTTTGCGTACGAATATAAATACTTAGCAAACGCCTTGCGAACTCACTATAAGAAAAAGATGTACTGTCTGAATTTGTTTATATATGTTAACAACAACTATCGCACTCCGCCTGGGTGTTCGTGCAGAGTCTTAACCCATAGCTAATAGCTATCCTACCCTGGGCACAAATATTTCTTAATTGACGGTTGATTAATCTTGTTAACCATCAGTATCTATATCCTCTTCGTTAATAGGTAGTAGGAAAGTGGTAGGAATAAGGGCAAACTTGGCTTTGAGAAGTCCTCAATGCCGATTCTAAGCCCCATTGTAGTTGATAATGAAGTATAGTGGTGTTGATAATTTATTACCCCCAAGCACAATCGCGTTTTAGTTGTCCAAGTATTACTTCTAGAGTATATCTGCTGAGTATGTTGAAAGCGCGCCAAACTTCATCATGAGTACTGTCCTGCAAAAGCTGCGAGGCTGTACTTGGAGAGTATGTGATGGCTGTGCCCTTTGCGAAACACAATACCTGATTTTCTCATCTCCATCACCAATCTCGTGAGAGAATGCCCCGTGAAGGCATGCAAGATATGGTTCTGCGAACCCCAGAAGAATTTGAGGCATACTGGTGCAAATAGGTAGAGTATTAGACTTTGCAGACAGCTATCGAGCAACACGAACAGCAGTTCCATCCTTCCTCTCACGGTTCAGCCTACACAATTACAAGAGACGAAATTCCAAAGCACGGCAGGTCATGTCCTTGCCAAGTCCTATTGCTCATCAGTATCTCAACGCAAACTAAGTAAACGACTAAGCGAGAGTATCAACGCATCTAGAGAGATTCTTATGCTGCCCCTGCCCAGGTCATCATGCACACAATACTTGTCGTAATGCTAGGCTCAATCTATTATTAATTACTATAGGTGGCTTGTTCGGCAAAGAATCTGTGCTGTTTATGAGAATTCTACTAAGTACTCTTCCTGCTATCGCCGAAATTAACACGCTATCCTCCCAACGTCCAATTGTCGAAAAGTATTTTTCATATGCCTTGTATCGCCCCTTCACGGAAGCGATATCATGTATCATATGGGATATCCCTATCAAATTCATGGCTCAAACTATTTTCACTACTATCATTCGCTTTATGGCTGGCTTGTATCGTGAGGCAGCACCTTTTTCCCTATTTCTTCTCATCACCTTCATATCAACTTTGATGATTAGTGGTATCCTCAGCACGTCAGCGCCAACTCCCTTGCACCGCAATCGTGCCTCCTCAGCAGCTCCTCAAGGGCATTTCAAGGATATTTACCGCCGTTCGGTTGGTCGCAGGAGAGATTCATTGTCGCATGGTGACCTTCCTGGTTATTTACCTCGTTGCTACTGAGCTCAATGCTCTCGATGATGGGGATCTACCGCAGATTGCACGTCGCTGGCAACAAAAGAGAATTCGTTCCTTGAAGGAGGAAACAATCGAGACTAGATGATTTATTGTATAGCATTCATGTATTACCAACAACGCGAAGCCAAACGCTAGGATTGAAATCGACAGACAATTTTTATTATACAGCAGCTCTTGGTAAAGAAACCAAGCACCTGTTCTCCTTGCATTTGTCTGATCAATGTCGTACCTCACTACACAACATATGAGGTTGACTGTCTAGGTAGATGAACGACTGAGACGTGCTGGTTAAGGCACTTGGGGGACTAACATTTTAATATAACTAAATCTTCTTTCTTCTTAATCCGCTTATATTATTATATAATATATATTATAAACTCCCTTCTAAACTAGGTTATTTTTATTAAGATAAGATGTTTACGCCAGTTTCTAGTACTGCGCGGTTAAGGGGGTTGCGCGGTTGTTAGGTGCTGGAACAGTCTCCAGCATTGTTCCGGATTCGTGCTCGGGGTGAAAGCCCTCTGCTCCATTGCGCGAACCAAAACCAAGAACCGGGGCCGGGACCTACAGTACAGTACTCACCCCGGAAATTCCCCCGGATCCGACGCCTTGTATGATCCGGTTTCACAAACCCCGCGTATTTATCATATGACGTCGCGGCCTTGTTAACTTGTCCTTGTGTTAACTATCATCTCTACAACTATTGCCGAAATTGAAATCCGGACTACACATTACCCGCTAAGATGCAGCGCATGAATCTAGGCCTTCCTTTTAATCACTGTAGCCATCAGTCATGCCAGGCTGGCTTTCAGAGTCCTAACCTCCTTCGTTGTGGTGCTTGCCATGTCGTCAAGTATTGCGGCCAGCCCCATCAAAGGGCTGATCGACCCAGGCACCGAATCCAATGCGATCCGATAAAGCAGACCAAAGCCAAGGTCTCAGAGGAAGAAGAAAAGTTGCGGACCAACCCTGGGACAGACACAAATAAGAACCCTTTTGACAAGGTTGTGGGCCTTTTCTGGTTCTTTAAGAGCACTCGCCCTTATATGCGAGCTCGCTTCGATTATATAAGTGCTGTCCTCAACGCCCGCACTGGTGAAGCCGTCGAGATCGCACTGGACCATTCTCTCGACCTGCTTCGTCTCTGCCGAGGCGACAACTTACACGTGCGTGCTCAAATACCTGCGTTATATCTCCGGCTTGCAAGGGATCAGAATGCATATGATTTCATTAAATGGTATGCTATCAAAGCCGACTCGCGCTATGACTGGCGCGACATGAGCTTGCCGTTTCTCGACATGCACGGAGAGGATGCATTCGAGCCTATTTTCGAGAAGGCCAAACACATCGAGTTATCCTTCTTAGTGGCATTGACTCTTATCAAGATTCGCTTGATGAAGGACATGGAATCCCTCCAAGGGCTGGTGCGGAGGAACCCTGCCGCGACAGGGGAAGCTAGGTACGACCATCTAGAAGAGGAGGCGATGAGCGACATACTTCTCACGCGGCCCGATATTGTCGCGAAAGAACCTTACCAAGGGACAATCGATGAGCTGCGACGCCAGGCACTACAGCTGTATGGGATAGTCAAGGAAAGAAAACTCACATTTCTGGCCGGGCATCGCAAACCCGACGCTATATGCCAGTCTTGTTCCGACAGGTTATCTTGCGGGATCACGAGAGGAAGCTGTGTTTGTGTTTCGGAACTCATGGTACTCATGGGCGGAGACAGAATCGGCCTTACTATTTATCAGAGAGGTTATAAGCAACAACTAAAACTTGGCTGTTTGATTTATTCAGTTGTTTTGTTTTCTATTGCTTTTCTTCTTAAATCCACTCGCCCTTACAATTAGCTAAGTGGCATCTTATGTCCATATTACTCTTGACTTTGAAGGACAGCAGCGTCTTCCTGAACCACATTGAACGCGTGAATAGCAATATTTAAGGCAAGCCCCGTTGAAAACCGGCCATATAGTAGAGACTCATTTTATAAGAGTAATCCCATGCTCTGTAGTATTCTTGTGCTTGATTCAATGCGTAATCTCCCTAGGGTCGGCGGTGGTAAGATGAAACAGAATGGTTCAACTCGGGAAATCTAGCTCGAAGATTCTCTATGTGAGATACACATACTATCTGAAAAGACCATGAGTGAGTGAAGGTATTGGCTATACTCAAATCCGGAAACCACAGGGGACCATCATGGTTCTCAGGGCTCCCGATGCGAGAATGACGCCAAAACTGTGGTGTAGAAGACCTGCTTCACTTTAAAATCTTTGGCCCATGACTCAAACTTCATTCTGACCTTTGCAAGCTCAGTGATGCCCGCCTTGGCTGGGTTTGATGTCTTGTCAGCGGGATTGTCCTTCACGAAGAGCTCCAACAAAGGCTTGTATTATTGAGCTATCTGAAGTTTTGGCGGTGTCAAGTGGATCTAAATAGGAGACAGGACAGACGAAGTAATATCAGGTAGGTCAAGGCATACGATCTGATCGGCTTTGTCATCATGGGTTTGATTATCGGGATTCGGGAGATGTAGCGAGTCTTAATAATTGATGCTTCGATCTACGGGTTTTGCTTCCCTTTCGTGTAAGGTCTACAACAAGACTTTGCAAGGTTGAGTTAAAAGTGGTTTTCAATTGCCTGTACTTCATCGGAGCTTTTCTTGTAAGTTAAACTCTCTAGACCTACTTAACTCTTAAAGGTAGATTATCTGACCTAACCTAGGCCTTCTTTGGAGTTTTCTTCCTAAGCTCTCTTGCTCGAGAAAAACAAGGCATGTCGTATATCAAACACAATCTCAAAAATGCATCACCACATAGTCAACCTCTCCCACCCTAAGTAAAAGCCAAATACGATGCCCCAGCAGAATACAAAACGGTATCAGCCCATCCATCGATATGCCAGTTCATTCCTTCTGCACTCACCGAATCTGCCGCAACCTTGACCCGCAGATTACTCTTCTTATCCACATCCAGACTCTGAAACGCAATCAACACCTTGGGTGTTCTTTGGAACTTGCCTCTGGGAAACTCTACCCTTCCAGAATTCAGCAGTTGCGGCTTATTCCACGGTCGTACGTCGTTGATGCTGTACGATCCTCCAGCGATGCCGGGCTTGTCGGCTGGGAATGCGATCCATGATGCCGTGGCCGTGTAGAGGCTCGTGTCGGCCCATGAATCGAGGTTGATGGTGAAGCCCGAGTTGTTAATGCCCGTGGCAGATACTTGGACCCTGCAGTTGGCCCCGTTGGAGGTATCAAGCTGGTTCAGCCAAACGACAACCTTGGGGGCGGCAGCGTATGCTCGGTTGAACCTGATCTGCTTGCTCGTCTTTGGCCGGGGCTGGTTCCACGGATGGTCTTCCAATGTACTATACTGACCGATCTGGATCTCTGGGTCCTCAGCTGCTGCGCGGAACCAGGTGCATCCAGCAGAATGGAGTGTGGTGTCGGCCCAAGAATCAATGTGCACAACTGCCGAGTCGACTTTGATATCATCTGCGTAAGCTTTCACCCGAAGGTTTGACTTATTAGATACATCCAGCCAGTTTAGGCCTATAGCCATGGAGGGAGGAGTGTTGAATCTTCGGGCGAAGCTCTGACGTTTGCTCGTCTGAGCTGTAGGCTGGTTCCAAGGCCGGACCTCAAGAGTGTTGAAGGTAGACACATCCCTATCACGACCAGGATAGGTGATTCCGATGAAAGCTTTGTCGCCATCAGAAAGCTGTGTGTTCCAGCCGACTGAGAAGCCATTGGTCGTCAGCTGACTGGGGATAGAGTAGAGCATGATGGAACCGGTGTCAAAATCGGAAAACTGTGTTGAGTCGCGACTGTACAGCCTGAAGATGTTGTTGTCGACAGTCTCACGATCCCACCCTGACGTGTTCGCGTAGTGTTGATACACGGCTTCCTTGTTCCACGGGATGCCAGCGTCAGGAGACTGATGCTCATGGATGCACCCAAGAGCATGCCCGAACTCATGAATGATGACTCGCGAGAATGTCTGCTCGTCAGAATTATCCTTCAACCAGCCGTAGTTCATTGTTGGCTGATTCTGCGGGATACTGAGGTTTCCAGTGCCGACGTACGACCAAGATGCGTTGCTCGAGTCAACATTGACCCGAATCTCGGCATCTCCTGACTCCACAAAGTCCAACGTGATGTTGGCGTATAAAGTCCACAGACTGGCGTAATGACGGATCTTGGCCTTGACTATGTCCGACCCGTTGAGGATCTTGACACGGAGTGCACGTCCATTCTGCCATAGGGATCCAATGGGGAGAGCAAGCGATGCTGGATCTCCGCCACCTTGGATAGTCCTCCCAGTTGTGATTTGATGACCATTCAGAGGGTTTTCCTTGATGGAGAGAGTATCCGCCAGGGCCTGCAGATGATCAGGGATGATTTTCTGAGTGCAGATATGAATGTCGGCCATGATTGCAAAGTTGAGGATGAGATTCAATTGCTGTTCTTTAGATATTCAAGTGGGAAACAGACGCTTCTTATACTTGGAGAAACCCCAGATTTCCTTATCATCTTCCGGATTGCAGTCGATTCCAGAGCAGTCATTTCGGCTGACGTGACAGAACCGGTTGCAACGCCTGGTGAGCAGGACGTTAAGATGTTGTTCGTGATGGAGGTTCAGCTTCTGCGTGGCGTTTCTTCCATGAGATCTAGTATACAGTTCCCTGCATTGCTTACGTGAAGGGCCACTTCCAGAACCAAGCACAATATGTAGGCTTGTGCGGTTTTCAGAAAGAAGCATAAACAACTACCAGCCCCAAGCCCAAGGCGTACAGAAAACACCAATCACAACAATGCCGATCCATACAAGTGTTTTGGCCAACTATTGAACTTTCACCGAGGTAAGCTGACTGTCTTGGAACTATCGTTAACGGCTGAACCGGCCTGACGGTGGCGCAACTTATGAGAAAAACAGGATCAGAAATGCCAATACCATCAATAGAGGTGTACTTTTTTTATGCTAAGCAAACAGCATTTTAAGCACTGTATGATAACATTCAGCCGGTAGTTACAGATCAGACACTGCGTGGTTAGTTCGAGTCTTGCTAAGTGAATGGCGTTGGATACACATTTTTGCTATATGCTCAAAATGAGAAATCAGCGAGTGGTCAATTGTCAGCTTTTGGCACTTTGTGGAAGAGTGCAGCATGCTTCAATGCGTCTTTGATCAAGAGTATAACCACATTCAGTCATTGAATTAGAAATGTTAAGAAAGATCAATTGCAACGTGCTGCTTCAACGACCCTCTTTCTATGGAACGGTAGTATACTGTGATTCAAAGTGGCCGTGATTTAAGTCACCCAACCAGATCTACTGGAATTTAGGACCATTCCAACTTAATCTCATACTCGTTTGCTCCAGCACTAATGCATGTGGTAGTGCATGTCCTAAGAAGCATATTTTCTAGTAGACCCCTGGCGCTCTACAACTATGAACTTGGTGTAGACTATCTGCTAACTAGACTACCCGGCGGCACAACCCAAAGCAGATACAATGACTATCTCATGGCTTGGTTCCACGTATGGTCCTTTGCTTCATATATAGACTGTTTCATTCTTAGATTTGTCGGAATGTTGCAAGGGAATACAAGCTGTCATTCCATCCAAGCTCTGACAGTAGTAAACGGGTTGAGAGAAAGGTCTGCATGTCTTTGTAGAGATCCTGTGATTTTATCGATTGTCACATTGCATACTGCTTAACTTCGAGTATGAAGAAGAATTATTCGTTGATAATTAATCACTACAGCTAAGCTTATCCTCTACCGATTCTGGTTCTTTGGAAAAGCACAGAGAATAATTTCTAACAATTGGGATGTTTAACGCGGAATCCGGTGACATTGAGGTTCTCTCCCCCTGTTGACAATAGTGCTCCTATTCCGCAAGTTACTGGTCGACGTAAAATTACGTTCAAGGGATGTGCTAGAATGACAAATCTGACAGAAGGATAGATTTAAGTGATTTTATGTCTGGCTGTAGTGCTAAACTATCAAGTGTTCTCCTAGCTCTCTTACAAGAATTCGAACCGTCGGGGCGTTTTGTATGACACAACTGGGGCCACTTGATTCTCAACATCTTTGCTTACGACCAAAGTATCAGACTAGGACGTCCACCAGTCTTGTGGTCCAGCAAGAGTCCAATAAAACTGCTGAGGCAGAGTCGCGGTCTGTATGGTAAACCAAGTTCTTCACAAGGCTCCGGCTCTACCTTTTCCACCTGATGCATGTTCCTTGAGTTGAAGAACCATAGGTCACCCACTTCTGGCTCGATAACAACATTATGGCGCCCGTGAATCACATCATCACGATATCCGTAGGTCTCAGGATCTCGGAAGTTTAGGCACTCCTCACTCCATTCAACATCGTGGACCCATGTTCTGCCCCCTTTGACGGGAGCCATATAGAGATTGAACACAGCCTGGTGAGTGACCTGAAACAGGGTTAGCTGCCGAGTTACAACCAAGAAACCTAGTGTTCAGTGTGGACGAATGGGCATTACAGGGGAACATTACCTTGTTGATGATCCAGTCCTCAGTGGCAGCATCATAAGGTGTCCAGTCGCAGTGAAGACACGTGGAATCATTCAAAGCGCGGAAATTTCCAGAAAAATACGTCTTGCCCTGCCCTTCTGATGCACGAAGAATCTCATAATCTGGGAGAAGCGCGCGGAGGGTCCCAATGACTTGCTCCCAAGCATTCACTCCTGTTTGGGCGGCGACTTGGTTGTGGAGACCGCTCAGGGACTCGGCAACCTTGAAGTATTCCTCCTTTTCTGTGACAAGTTACATTAGCTTATGATCGTAACCAAGTTGAGATGTGAATATGGAAACACGCCTACCATTCTTACGATTGTCAAAGTCTGCTGCCGCCTGTGCCTGGTACTCAAACTGTGCACATCCCACTCGTTGCAGAAGAGGTCCGGTGTAGTACCTATAAGGTGCAATCCTATGACTGAGCGCTTTCTCATGTGCAAAGCACTCATCGCGGCTTAGGTACCCAGGCTGCTTGATGGCCGGTGTCCGATTGAACAGAACGTCAAGAAAGTTGTCCCTTGAAAGAGGAACAGGCGTTGTTCGTTTCCATTTGGATTGGTATGCAGTTGACCCCCATCCAAGAGTCTTGACGGCTGGGGCAACGGTTCCCTTCAGGAGGGGTGCATTGGAGGCTGTTCTTGCTGCTGCGGCGTATTGGGACATGATCATTAGGCAAGATTGTTGCATAACATTGTATAAGGGGAGGAGAGTTATTATATTAACTGCGAAGTGTCACAACGAGCGTGTAAGGATCTCTTTTAGATAGTCATATACTGATAGCTACATACTGAGCACCACCATTTCTATAACTAGCACCCCCTGAAGTACCTTTAAGTATTTACACCCAAGTTCAACTAAGATTTAATATAAATTGATATAAGGGGGCTCTCCCTGCTGCCTAAACCTTTAAAACTAATGCCTAACCCTATTATTTATATAATAATACTACTTAACTATATTTATTAACTTAAATAGTAATAAAGATTACTTAATTAGTAATAATATATAAAAAAAGGATTATAAAATAATCAATATTTAAATTTAAGTTAAAGAATATTATTAAAATAATTAATATAAGATACTAAATATTATATTAAAAATACTTAATATTAGGACTATAAAGTATATATTAAAATTTTGAAAATTAAATTATTATATTATTTAAATATTAAAAGAATTTAATAATTATATTCTTATATAATAAATCTTTAGTTTTAATCCCCTTGTTTATTTACCTTACCCTATCTAACTTCTATAACCCCATAGTACTCCCCTTTCTATTGAGTTGCCTAATA
>JABGLY010000686.1:0-32881 GCA_013623525.1 Fusarium dimerum
GGACCACGGGGGCGTAGACCGTTAATTAAGATGGGGTGAGCCCGTGAAACTTCTCCAGGGCTGACAGCGTGATCGGCCGCTGTCCGCCAGAAACCTGGAGGCGCTACGGGACGTAGTTTCGGAGGACGGGGTTTTAAAGGGGGGCCGTATTAGTAGCCCTCCTAAAATCTTGAGTATGGGCCACTGAACCGCTGAATTTTGGGGCCTTCCACTGTAAATATCTACGCCCATTGAGGTAAAAATTCATGGGTGCCCGAGAGGAAACGACGTTCACCAGGTAAAAAAAAAATCACGACATTCCTCGCTGCACAGTATTTACTGTCAAGGCCATGGTTTTTGATTGTGTGTGTCTGTGAAATGAATAAGTTGGGCGAATGAATAAGCGGGGTGACGGCTGAATGGTCTCATCACCCCCCAAAAACACGCTGAATGGGCGACGGTAATGGTTCAGCCGTCAAGGAAGCATTCACACACATGTACCTCCCATCTGCTTTATTTCCTTCCCGTATCCTGTGGCGCGTTGGCATGATGATAATGCAAACAAACAAGTAATGTAATTGCACCTTCAACTCTCTTTTTACTGACTGAAACCACCATGTTGTCCTGTTTCGATACCCAGGGCAACCAAACAGCTGCGCCGGCATCGGTAACTCGGTACACCGGTCGGTACCTTCGAATTCTCTCTCCAATCTCCGACCCCCTAGTTGTGCTGAATTTCCCTCACCTGAAAAGCTCATCCCGCTTCCTCCATTTTATACTGTTCTACACCCAACTATTTAAAACGGTGGCGATCCCCCGTTCCCTCGCACCGTCCTTAACCGGGGTGTGTGTTCTCCTCTCATGTTTATTCTTTTCTTTCCTTTCCTTTCCTTCCTTGTTTTTTTTTCTCCCCTCTCATACACCGCCCGTGTTTTGAACCCCCGCCCCTCCGGAGTAGCCTGAAAACCTCAGGTACTCATACCGGAGTCACCAAGTTACCACGCCCGGACCTTTGAGAAAAAAAAGCAGAAAAAAAGTGGAGTTCCCGCCTCCTGTTCGGCAAGTCCTCAGGTTGATCTAGCGAAGCAAACATCAACCATGCTTAACACCACCAACGAGATTGTTCAAAGCCGGAAAAATGATTCTCAGATGATGAATGAGATCATAGCGAGGAAATAATTGTAAGCAAACGCTCCATGATTTTGTCCCGTATTGCTCGGACTGCGGGTTCCTCATTCCGCGCCATGTACCTAAAACAGTATGGCCGTCCTCCGAACCCCGAAGGTGGGCGGTGCGCTGTCTTCTCCACCCGGGGCACGAAAAAGAGTAGAATGAGAGGGAAAAATAACAGAGGTCAAGCACAAAAAAAATCAATGGAACCATTTTTGCTTTGCTGATGACAGTCGGGCTTGACAGGTGCCCTGACAGACCAAACAAGGAGGGCTCAAGCTTGCGAAAATTGCCGGCGGCATCACCAGCTGCAGCCGATACTGGGCTGATTAGCCGCTGTGGACTGAATTGTCGACGTGGTTTACAGCTCAAGTGAATGTCTCCCAATTGTGACTGCCAGTCCTCCGTCTGCTTTTCTGACGTATTGTCTCATTTGCATCTGCAGCCTCTTCTTCTTTTCGTTCCTTGTCCAACATTGTTTATCCGGTCCGGTATCTAGCAAGATTCATGGTTAACCCCGCTAGCTCCGGAGGTGCTTGGCCCTCTGTTCCTTGCCTTCTGTCTTTGTCCCAAATTAAAATTCTCCATAATTCTTCGGCCGAGACTCGCAGTTCCCCTACATCAGTGGCCCTCCCGAAGCTTGACAAACTCCTCCAACAATCTCACCTTATCCAACGCTTCAAAAATAAAGATTTCATGTCTGGCAAAGCTGATACTGCCGGGCATGCAGGTGCAAACCACAGACTGTTTTGTCAGGGCGCTTCGAGGCCTGATACATCTACACTGTTACCAACGTGTTAATGTATTGCCACACACCCCCTTCCCTTCTTCAAACACGCTTGAATTGGACGCCTCAATTGCAGGAGGAGGCGCTTTTCCCGGGAAACTCGAATTGCGGTGGGGCCGCTTCCCGTTGGGAGTACAGTGCGTCGTCATTCTACGGAAGCACCGTGCCGTGAGTTGATCCAGTTCCCTCGGGAGTTGGGGGTTCATTACAGCCCAGTGCAAAACACCGCGTCAGCTCGAATTGTTGAATGTCTCTCCAAGTCTTGATGTAATGGCTGCCTCCTAACCAGACTTTGTTTTGCCTACTTGTCAAGGCGATCCAAGCCTTCACGCTGGGAGCAGACTGTGAATCGTCTCAGTCTGATCCGTTGCTTTTCTCCGCTATGAGGATACAGGGGACACTGAGCTGAGAACTCCAGGTTTGTGAGTGTCGAAACAGAAGACAGGCATGGCATGGTAACGTGTTGCTTTCTGCGCCTTCCTTCTCCCAGGTCACAGGCGGATAGAACCCGAACATGAAGCCAAGTCAACGCGGAGGCGAGTTAACATCGATTCATGTTCAACCCAGTGTTCGGATCAACTCAAAGACATCTAACTTCAGACTGTTGTATGTGTATGTTTTTATTGGCGTGAACAGCCGAAACATCGTAAAGCTTTTGTAACTCTAAGCTCAAACTCCAAATGCGGCTACCTTGATCTTCCTCGAAATCAATCATATTCATCAAACATGTGCTCTTTTTATCCCATCTTAACATGGCGAATCCTTTAAGCCTTGCCCTCTCGCACGGGCAAAGTCTTCTCCTTCTTTGCAGAATCCTTCTGACTAGCCTCCTTCTTGTCCGTCTTCTCAGTGGGGAGATCTTTGATGAAAGGCAGGAATTCGGGCTCGCCAGGAATGTACTTGCGGAGCACCTCGGGGACAATAAGTCCATCCTCCGTCTGGTAGTTCTCGAGGATGCAGCACAGAGTTCGCTCAGTTGCTGTGAGAGTCTAGAACGGTCAAGTCAGCATTGATATTTTGACATTGGTCAGATATGCCTAGTCCACTTACAGCATTTAGAGCGTGAACGTATTCCTTCTTGCTACCACCCACAAGCTGCTTGTTTTTCTTTGAACCGTGTCGAATTTCAAGCTCGCGGGTCTGGTAGTCTGTGCAGTTGGAGCATGAGACCAGCTCCTTATACTCGGACTGGAAGGGGAACCAGGCCTCAAGGTCGTACTTCTTGGAAGCAGCGTTGTTGAGTGCGCCCGAAACGATACCGACCACCTGGTAAGGAAGACCCAGAGACTTATAGAATTCCTCAGAGTTGCCCATCATCTCGTCGAAAGCTTCCCAGCTGTGCTCAGGTCCACAGATGACAAACTGCTCGATCTTCTCGAACTGGTGAACACGGAAAACACCCCACGCATCACGGCCATGGCTGCCAGCCTCCTTTCGGAAACATGTGCTGTAACCGCAGTATTTAATCGGGAGTTCGCTGGGCTGGAGCCATTCGTCGCTGTGAAGGCACGAGAGAGGCTGCTCGCTGGTTGCGATCAGATACTTGTCCGAGACCGAGTTGGAGCCGCCCTCAGAAACGCCGTACAGCTCCTCATCGAACTGGGAAAGCTGCGCGGTCTTGGCCATCTGCTCACGGTCGAGCATGAAGGGGGGTTGGTTAGGAGTATAACCCTTGTTGAACAGGAACGATGTGCCGTAGTTGATCAAAGCCAGGTTCCTATTTACATTTAGTTTCTCGTATTTTGTTCTTGTAGTTTGGAGGCTTACAAGAACATGCCGTAGCCGGTCAGGCAGTAACCACGGTGACCAACTAGCTTGACTCCACGGACAGGATCGTAACCTCCAATTCGAAGAAGCACCTCGTGGTGGGAGAGGGCGGCCTTCTTGGTCTTATCGAAACCCTCGGGGCTCCAAGTACGCTCGATGGTGTTGTTATCCTCGTTGTCGCTAACGAATACTGAATCGTGAACGTAATTTCCAACAAGCTTCGCCTTGAGTCGCAGCTCAGCATTCTTGGCGGCGGCGAGTTCTTCCTGGGCCTTCTTCTGCTTGGTCAACTCTTCCTTCTGGAGGAGCAGCTCGGTCGCATCTTCCTTGGCGCGCTTCTTCAAGCCAATTTGCTTCTGGACGTTATTGATCTCCGTTCCGATCGTTGTCACTCCATACTGGGCTTTCAGATCGTCAGTGTTTCTCCATCTCGATGTTTTTATCCACCCCGTATCGTGACTCACTCTTTCGAGCATCCTGCCACAGAGCAATAACCTCGTCAACAAGCTCAACGGAGGCATGCCGGCGACGCTGGCTTTCTCTGATCGCCTCGGGGTTTCCTCCGCGCTCTTCAATGAAATCCTCAACATCCAACATTTTGGCGGGCTACTGTGGTACGATTTTTCGGTCGAGGTGTAGTAGGGGTTGTTGGCGGATTTTTTTTGATACCTGCGATAACCATATGAAGGAGGGGGAGGGGTAGCAAGATAGAGAGTCACGTGAAACTGATTTGGAGGGTCCTGTAGCATGAGACAGATGATACCTAATGGAGTCACGTGTTGTCTATGCCGGATTTGCATGCCTAGCATCGCCTCAATTTGCTCTGGTGTAATTGTGTTTGTCGACTTTCAGTTGAAATAAGGCTGGATTAATTACAGTATGTCAAATGAGGGCCACATATAAGCATGACTGTTCAAGCTGAAACCATCTTCAATTTGTGGTCAAATAGGTGGCGGGTCTCTAAAGTTGTGATAATGTAAACGAAATCTCATCCAAACTGGTTAAATACCCAGTTCGACCCCAGAAAAATTTTGACCGACGAAGTTGACAATGTGATATTTGCATATGGCAATAAAGCAGGACAAAGAATGTTTGAATTAGATACAAGTGATTGGATGAATGGCCAGAGTGCCAGGTACTGTACGTGTCAGACAGCTAATTATAAAGCCACCAGTACAGAGTAGTCAGTCGTCAAAATCCAATTAAGGCCATGCCAGCCAGTTGCATCTTATGAAGAGACTAGGCTATGGTAAAACCAACTAATAAAATGTATTTTTCACCAATCATTAAGTCAAGGCGCAGTTCGATCACTGCACCCAGCATTTTTTATAACGAAATGGAAGTATTCATTTCTGTTCTTTGTCCATTATAGTAGGAATATGAGATATGAGAACTGCAACAAGGATTCAACACGCGGAGCTTCAGTTGCACTACCCCACATGACATGACACAGTAGATTGCTTTCTTAGGTTTGAGCGGGCCGTTAATAGGGTCAAGTCGAGGCATTTTAACGTTTTGGTGGATGTTTCATTAACGAGAGTACCGCCTGAGCTGAGATTTGGCTCACAAATCCTCAAAACAGACGGAACCTGTCGTTCAATTCTTCAAGGCACTTCAGAAGCGCAACTGGTTGAAATGTCACACACCCCAGGCCTTTCCTTCCCACCTGGATTGCACATGCGCAGGTGGGGGCCGATGAGATGATGACTGCTGCCTGGAACGTCTGGAGAATGGAAAACCTCGAGCATTTGTAGCAAGTGCGTCACAGCTGTTGTTGTCTCCGTAAAGTTTAGCCCTGTGAGGCAGCGCAATCTATTATCCCGACAAATTGGCACAGTCAAATGGAACCGTCCCCCAAGACCTTAGGGGAGGGAATATGAGGTTTGGCGCATGCATAAATTGAAAGGCCCAGGCATTAGTTGCACCTAGCAACGTACAAGGCTCCCTCGACCCAGTTATGTTACACAGTAGTGAGGCGCAATGACAATGCGCAAGCCGTCGAGCTGGACAGCCTTGAGACTTAGCACCAAACCAGATCGAGTCAACCAGCAGGGAGCCCTGGCGGCTGACTGCCCAACCTGCAGGTCCTTGTGTGCTTTGTATTGGTTTATTCCTCCCCAGTATCTGCAGCAGGGTCACTGGCGTCCATTTACAGCCCCCCAGGATCATGGTCTTACCGATATAAAGCCTTGATGGAGCCGCACACAATCCTCCTAGGTTCTTTTGAACCTCAGACAACAAGGCGCTCACAAACAACGGCACTGCGTTGTGCGACATCACAAACATGGGTTTCGGACGGCATCGTTCAAGTAGCCCGCCATTGAACGGCGACGCCAAGGTAAGACTGGACCATTGAAGGTGAACCATCCCTACGCGCAGTAGCTGATAAGCGCTTCAGTCAGTGCAATCGTCAGTGGAGGACGAAGAACACCATGAATACATCCTCAAGGAGATGCATACTCCTCTAAAGCAAGATGCGTCATGCAGTGATCAACCAGAAATCGTAGAGTGAGCATGCGTGCCCATGGTATGTCGTAGGAGATGTCACGCTGACAATGGCATAGTATTGTATTTGTCCACGGCCTTGGTGGAAATCTGCGGACAACATGGAAGCAGGTTGGCACCACAGAGCCATGGTTTACTAAGCCCGAGTTCCTTGGGCGTCTGCAGAATTCAGTCCGTGTCCTATCATTTGGGTACAATGCCAATCGGTTTGGGGATGTTGCGAATACTCGTATCATTCATCATGCCAATGATCTTCTACGGAACCTTGTCTTGAAGCGTCTCGACAACCCAGTACGTCTTCTTAATCACTAATTGAGTTGTATCTGACTGTTGTTAGAACCGCCCACTCATCTTTATAGCACACAGTCTGGGTGGACTTGTAGTTAAAAGGGTATGTCCTTGACACATGAACCTTCGGGAAATTGACTGCTGATATGCCTAGGCAATGCTGCTCTGTGCTACCAACGATGATTGGGTAGCAGTTAAGAAGTCAACAAAATCGATCATCTTCATGGGAACACCGCACATGGGATCCGAGAAAACCGGCGACCTCGTCTTAGTCCAGACACTTGCATCGCTTGTCAAATTACAAGCACCCGTCGCAACCAACCTCACAAAAGAGCTCGTCACGTTCTCAACCACAGTGCAGGACATAAATATGGAGTTTACACTTGACGTTCACCGCTCAATCGAACTCCTATGTTGTTACGAGTCCCAGGCGCAGCGGCTCCCGGATGGCACCAAGGAAATAGTAAGAGGCCTCAGGTGTAGTTGGTCAGCAGCGCTAACTGTGTGTCATAGATTGTGCCCCAATGGTCATCTGTATTGCAAGGCGTTGAGCATGTCGATCTCAATTGCACTCATTCAGCACTACCAAAATTTACCTCGCCAAATGAAGCGAGGTTCGTTCTTTTCTGGGGCGAGGTCGAGCGTCTTGTCAGGAAAGCAGCCCCATCTGTCAAGCCTCTCAAGAAGACACCCACTTGGACAGAAGAGGATGTTGCACAGTAAGTAGTAACAGTTGGCACCTCGGGAAATCTGCTAATGAATAAGAACTGCTCCTCAGGTAAGGCAGCCGTCACTAGCACGGCGTAGAACGGATGCAGTACCACAAGACGTCAAGCCATCAAGAGCCTCCTTGAACAGAGCAGGGGAAGAGGAAAAGGTACAAGAGGCTAGAAATCGCACCAAGGCGGAGAATTCGACCCAAAACGAGACTGCGGCATCAAAAGAGCCCGAAGAGAAACTGGAAGACCTAGGTGTGTAGCTTTGCAACAATAACGACATATCGTGCTAACGAGATCAGACCCAAGAGAAGTTCAAGAATTTATCCGTCAACTCAGAACTATCACCCCCGAGAACAAAGGACTTGATCGAGAACAGCCTCACTTGAAGACTTGCAAATGGATTCTTGACAACCCTGAGTTTTTAAGCTGGAAGGATAGCGACAAAGGCGGCTTGCTCTTTATTACTGGAAGCCCTGGTTGCGGAAAATCAAACCTTGCCAAGTACATTCAGGGGATTATGGAGAGCCCTAGGGAAGAAAACGCGGAGGACCGGCTTGTCGTATCATTCTATTGCGATAGCTTGGAAAGTTCCCGTTCCAATCCTCCAATCCTGGATTTAATTGTCAAGGCTCTTCTCGAAAAGCAACAAAGCCTCCCTCGGGCTGCCAAAAAGAAACTCCAGTCTCTCATGGAACCAGATCGACAAAAAACCCATTCTCTTTTAAAGACTGATGGTGATGCTCGCTTCTACCATCTGATCGAGGTTGTTCAGATCCTTGTTACACATAACACTGGTGCTCCGGCATGCCTTATCATTGATGGTCTCGATCAATGTGAGGACGGCTTCATCCTGAGGCTCCTTCGCGGACTAGATACCATGTTCAGACGAGAAGAGATCACGCCCCTTCTCAAAGTGGTGTTTACGTCACGAATGACTGATTCAATTCGTGGGTATGCAATGAAGAACCCTCATGTTGGAATCACTACCAAGTTGGTTGAAGATGATATCCAGAAAGTAGTCAGCGAGGAAATCGATCGCATTATCATGGCGCGGCAGATCAAGACCATAGGAGGCAGTTCAGTTTCAGCTGTTGTCGTTGAGAGATCAAACGGGAGCTTCCTCTTCGCCTCTTCCGTCCTGAAAGAGCTATGGTACATCAAGGATACAGGCGCCAATGCGGTTTTCACGATGGTGACAAGCTGTCCGCCCACTATGGAGGCAATATATCAACAAGATATGGACCGCCTTCAAAATGAACGTCCTGACTTGTTCAGACTGGTTCAGTTCCTCTGCGTTGGAAAGCGAACGCTATTTATCCAGGAAGCCAGAAATGTCATTCGCATACATAATCCAGAGGTCACAGAAACATACGACTTGGTCGGAGAACTCAACAGAGTATGTCCGAGACTGATCAAGTATGGTGGCGAAGGTACTCTGGAACTGTTGCATCAAACTTTGTATGATTTCATCACTAATACATACGAGGTGAGTGAGATCCATGCATGCTTTGCGCAAACCTGTCTTGGTCATCTTCGCCGAGTGGACTGGTCCGTTTGGAAAGACCTCAGGAGCAATCGTGACAGGGTAGCTATCGAGGATCAATATCCGTTCTTAACTTATGCAGCTGCATGGATGGGTTACCATTGGAAACAAGCTGGCGAAGCGGGTGTGAAGGGCGCATGGGATCTGTGGGATTTCATTTGCTCGCCAGCCGGAAAGCAAATGCGTGTGTATGGAATCCCGCTTCCCAGGAGACCTCCAAGCAGCTTCGCCTCACCATCCAGTAGCCGCTCGGCTTCACCAGTCAGACTCCCGCTATTATCACCTCAGCGATCGAAGATACTGCCATCGCAGTCTAACGAGGATGGTTACAATGATTCAGGATCTTCTACGTCTAGTGACGAAGAAAGCAATATTCTAGATGATGATGAGGCTGTGGAGGCACGTCTTAGAGAGTTGACGGAGAAAGGTCTGCCATGGAGCCCTTACGACCGAACACCGAAACCGCCTCTGATCTTATTGGCTCAATGGGATTTGGACCTCATTATCAAAGAACTGTTTGCCGATGCGTATAAGCCCTCTGGACAGACGTTGAACAAGCTGCTCAGCTTGGTGCCTTACGTCTCAGCTCAACAGAATCGCAACACTACTGCAGAGTTCAGACAGATGATCAATCGCGTTTGGGAGGGCACTACAGCCGTTCATTATGCTGCTGCTCAGCTCGGAAGCGCTCTGAAAGTTTTACTCCCCTTTGTGGATGACATCGATCTACCAGACGACGACGGGGCCACACCACTCGTTCTGGCAGCAGCTTCAGGCGAGATTGAGGGTGTTCAGGCACTTCTCGAGGCTGGCGCAAACGTGAATCATGTCGATGCATGGAACCAGACAGCACTCTACTCAGCGTTACACTCAAAATCGGCAGAAGTTGTCAGGGCACTACTTGACGCTGGTGCAGATACGAGTATCGTTGCTAATTCTGGCCACTCACCCCTGGAGGTTATTATCAGCAAAGACAACGCAGAGTATGCAGAGATCTTTCTTGAGTATTCGCCAGACCTCAAGGCTCCGATGACAACAGGACAGCCACCAGCTTTCCTAGCTAGCGGGATCGAAAGTGTCAATGTTCTGGAAATGCTCATTCCATACGTTGACGTCGACGAGCGTTGGAAGAATGATCGTCTTATTCATAAGGCGTGTTGGGGTGGCTGGGACGGAGTTGTCAAGAAGCTGATCAAACACGGTGCAAATCTCAACATTACCCCTATCAACGTCCCCAAAGCCACACCTGTCGCAATCGCAGCTGAAAACTCCCGGCACAGTGTTCTCAAAGCCTTGTTAGCTGCCGGTGCGTCATTCGAGGCTCCAAGCCCAAACATGACAGCTCCCCTCCACATTGCAGCTGCACGAGGAGATATACAATCCGTCACCCAACTTGTGCGGGCGGGATGCCAGATCGATGCAGAGAATGAAGATGGCCGTACACCACTTTGGATAGCCGCAGACACGAGTAATGTAGAAATGGTGACGCTCCTCCTGTCATTGGGTGCCGATCCAAATCTACCCCGTTCCGAGCCGGCTCTGATTGTTGCTGTTGACTATAACGATATGGAGATGACCAAAGCTGTCTTCACTGGTCAGATTGCACCAGGTATCAACGCCAAAAGTGCTCAGAAGGAAACACCCCTCGGCATTGCAGCTGCTCAGAACAATTTGGAACTTGTCACTTTCCTCATAGATCGAGGTGCAGATGTAAATCTCCCTAGTGGCCTCCGAGGACTTTCGCCCTTACAGCATGCAACCATCACAAGGAACGCCGAAGTGATGCTGGAGTTGATCAAGAATGGAGCGGAGCCTCTGGTTCAGCGTAATGGTGGGCTTCATCCTTTCCACATTGCGTGTGAGAGAGGCTTCACGGAAGTTATGGAAGCTCTCATTGAGGCTGTTGGCAACGCTGACGAGCTCGTTAACCTGGACTGGGGCCTGTATAGGACACCTATGTTCATAGCCAGTCTTCGGGGCCAGCTAGAGTCAGTCAAGCTCTTGCTTGAAAAAGGCGGTGATCCCAATCACACGACAGATAATGACAGCAGTGGTGGTAGAAAGGTTATCCACGCGGCCGCCCAGAGCGGCAAAGTTGAAGTCTTTGAAGCCGTCTTCGAAAAGCTCAAAGAGCCAGATCTTGAGGTCAAGGATCATCTCGGACGGACGCCTTTGTTCTTTGCCTGCGAGGCGGGCAGTGAAGAACTGGTCGAGTATCTCTTGAAGAAAGGTGTTTCGGCTAGCTGGGAGATGACGACGGGTGAAAACATCACCAGTATCATCACCATCGGAGGCTCTGCAAAGCTTTTGAAAAGAATTCTGGAATACCACCCTGACATGGACATCGACATCCCTCGACCACTGAATCTAAAAACTCCGCTAATACTTGCGGCGACATTTGGTCACAGCGAGATTATCAAGATACTTCTGGAGAGGGGTGCGGATGTCAACAAGACCGACATGCTTGGAGAGACAGCGTTCACTTGTGCAATCCAATATCGAGAAAGGGAGGCACTCGAGGTCATACTCGAACGAGAAGAACTAGACATGAAGAAGCTCGATGCTCAAGGCAGAAATGCACTACAGCTTGCCTGTCAAGTTGGAAGTTACCCTATGGCGGGAATGATTTGGGCCAAGATCAAAGATAAGGCCACCGAGACCGAGTTCCTTCAACACAAGGACAAGTTTGGGAAGACCGCCTTTGACTTTCTTGGTGTCATACCTACGGAGAACCCTTATACTGAGATCATCGAGAAGATTCGCAAGGAAGCACAGTCTCTTCTTGACAATTTTGAGGAATCGGGCCCGAGTTGGGAGCGCTTAGGAAAGCTGTGCCTTCACCTAGACATGTACAGTTTTGCCGACATCTGCTTCCAACGCAACGTCATTGCAGCAAAGATGGCGGAGCTGGCGCCAGAGCACCAGGTCCCTTGTCGTCTCTGCCTTGACTACATCGAAAGTGCCCGATACACCTGCAAGTATTGCTGTACTACGGACTTGTGTAACAAGTGCATTATGCGGTATCCCAAGATGGGCTTCCGCATGAGATCGTGCCAGTTCCACCCTTTCTATGTTGTTCCGCTCCCTAGCGCAGAGCTGATCAGGCAACCTACGTACAAGAGAATCGACCAGCATGGTCTGTCACCGATATGGGAAATGAGCGATAGCGATGATGAAAAGGTGCAGAGTCTCTCTCTCGTACTTGGCGAGCCTGCTGTTCCTCTGGATGATATCATGGAAGATGTTAGCGGTGAAAGCAATTCCGCAATTGAGAAGGATACTGACTCTCTGGGCCAACCTGAGGATGCTGAAGAGAAGGGCGAAGAAAGGTCCGACGTGGCCGTGGCCGTGGTAAATGACAGACCTGGCTCATCTCATTCAGATGCGTCCGACGCTTTGACCATCGTCTCGTCAGTTTCCTCGACAGGTTCGAGGATCATGGGCCAGGCTTCAGAGCCTATGGCTTTGGAATCGTTATCGGTGGGATCGGATACGAGTGACAGTGATTCGGACGACGAAGACGAGGAGGAATCCGATGACGAAAATGAACCGCTACCGCTTGAACCTTTTCAGTGGGAGAAACCTACAGAGCCTGACCTTAGATTCTTTCTTGAGGCTATCCTGGAGGTGTTCACCGCTGACCAGACTTACTTTGAACTTCAGCGTTGGGAATGGCCCGAGGGAGCCTGGGGTCTCAGACTCAACACTGACCGCGAAACTCAGAGTAAAAAGGAAGATTTCGAGAAACGGCTCCTCAAACCTCCTCCAACACGAATCCCTGAACCCTTGGCTCCTCAGATGGACTTGTACGAGCACCTGTCAGCTCTGGCATATCTGTGGGCGTTCAGACCGCCATATCAAACTCCATCCGGGACTTCGTACACGTTGTTCCAGCAGACAGCATCGAAGAAGATGAAGAAACTCAAAAAGTTGGCGAATAAAGTGGTGAAACCGAGTGAAAGGACGGGGGAGATTGGACCGGATCCTTTGATAAGTGCCACGTTCGAACCAAAGCAGGAGGTTGTTCTGTAACGGGCCTAGTCATGAGTGTATGAACAGCGTGGTGTTTCTGTTATTTTAGGATGGGTTATTGGAACTTGCATTGTACTCCTGTTCTCTGCATCAAGCTTTTATCATATTGTACCGTGAACATATTCAGAACAATAATATTGGATAACATGTATAAAGAATAGCACCGAATATGATAGAACGACAATAACAGTATTCGATCAAGCAACAATAAGATAAGGATACGCCGCGAGTAGTTGGCAGTTGTCTGGCACTGACAGATTCTTCATAACTCACAACCTATCAACGGGCTCGCATCCACCACCGTTTGTTTGATTTCATTCACCTGAACACATCAGCCCCCTTCTTCCACCTCTTCCCCATTATTATTATCCTCCGTCGACATATTTTCTTTCCCCCTCGTCAACCTTTCTCACATCTGCATCGTCAAAGTTCACCAGCTCTTCAAGCCCCCCTTATTCCATCCGTCACGCTCCAGCAAGCACATCTCTTTAGGAGAATCACATTCTTCTCGATTGGAAATTTCAGAGCAAGCGTTAACCTTACTTTACCTCTTCTCGCCCTTCTTTCACTTCCTCTTGCTTCGATTACGAAGAGTTTCTGCTCGCGAGCACCGCAACGCAAGATCAACAAGCGTTCACCTCTCCTCATCAACATCGAACTGACAAGAACAAGAACTCAAGAAGAACACCTCTTAAGGTAAGTCATCTGATAAAAAATCATCGGTCATTCTTTTGAGCCCCCAGGGAAACTCTTCTCTTTCCTTTCTGCGCGTCTTCGTGGAAGTGGCTGACAATTTTCAGAGATCAACAAAAACACTGCAGGCAGTCATGGATTCTCACAACACCAACACTGAGCTCGGCAACCCCATTGACGTCGTTGACCTTGTTGACCCTGTTGACCCTGCTTACACCCTGGACACCGATGACTCGGACCAAGAAGGCATGCTCGTCAGTGAATCAGAGGATGAATTCAGTACCAACTCCCAGGCATCCTATGCCCATCCTTCACTCGTCGCCAACGCCTACATCTGTGTTGCCTGCAAGACCACCCCCGTCAAAGATGGGCACCCTCTCTACTGCGGCAACTGTTCCTTCATCAGCGGCCAGTGGGAAGCCTGCTATAATTGCGGCATCTATCTCCCCTCCGTTGGCTTCCGAGACTACTGCACTGACTGTCTCCCTCGCGCTGCCGGTGAGCCTGACGTGTACTCCTGGCCTCCGAACCCCAAGGGTACCGAGAAGTGGGTTTGCTGCCGACGCTGCGCAAACCGGGCTCCTGAGAGCCAGACTTGTCAGGTTTGTTGGCCTGGGTCTCGAAACCCTCTCCCTGGAGAATTCGTTTCCCAGGGACTCCTCAGCCAACCAGTGCAGATTGACGACAACTTACCTTATCTCAACATCGGCCTGCCTGCTTGGGAAGCTCGCTACCAGGATCCCGACAGCAACATCAGCGGCCAGCAAGGTGACGCCTCTGGCATCCAGGATCCTGTAGGTAAACAGACTGCCGAGAACAAGAAGAGCATTGAAGAGTGGCAGCTGAACATCAACATCAACAACGAGGCTGGTGCCTCGCAGGAGACCAACGAGTTCCATAAAGAAATGGACATGTGGAAGGATGTGGTTGCGTTTATGCCTGATCAGGTGACTCAGCCTTCCTCCAGCTCCTTCACAGCTGGCATCAACACCTTCCCTGCCCATGAAGACACTCTTCCCATGGACATCAACTCTCTCCCCACCCACCTGAGCACTCTTCCTCTCTCTCCTCGCATCGACCCTCTCAACCAGTGGTACCCAGTTGAACAGAGCGTCACCGGTTAGCAACTCCAACCTCTCAACCAACTCAACTACCCGGGCAACACAGGCCCTTCCACCTCCCTCCCCACGCAGCCCTCCTCGTCTCAGCCTGTAGAGAACCAGTTTTTCGTCTACAACAACACCATCATCCAGCACCGGCCTCAGAACGAGAACAAACAGGTCAGAGAAAAGGCCCCTGTGGCTCCCATGTACGAGCTCAACCTCGACCAAGGATTCGAACAGTTCCTTGAGACGCCCCTCAAGCACGAGGGGCAGAAAAAGAGTCAGGAGGACATGGACCTCGACAAGGCGTTTGAGGAGTTTGTTCAGATGCCTAGCGAGGATCAGGAGGAGTAAGGGAGGAAAGGTTTTTTTTTCTTGGCTGCTGTTCAAACAACAGCAGCAGGCAACAACAACATCTTGTCAAGTTTTTCTTTTTTCTTTTTGTTTTCATGTCCCAACGGCGCTGGTGCCGATATCTTTTTTTGTCTTGAGAGCAACCCGGCGCACATTGGCCAGCCCCCGAGCAAGGGCTCCGTCTCATCTGGAAGGCTTTTTTTTTTTCTTTTCACAACTTTGGCGGTTTTTTTTCTTTCTTGTCGGCATATAAATGCACATGTTTCTTGATACCCATTACTAGACTGAGAATAGAATTGGAGGATATTCCGAGAGGGGTTGGTTTTTTGTTCAACAACATAGGGGGAAGAAGAAGAATGTATGAGGTTCTGTGGCTTGATGGTATCTGCAACTGTTACTCGTGATGTGTGTGTGTGTGTGTGTGTGTGAATGTGTGCGTGAATGTGTGTGTATGCTTTGTAGAGTGATGAATGTCAAGTAAGTTACTGACCGACCAATTCGATCCTAAGCACGGCACTACCCTACAAGTAACTGTGTGCCTTGATGGAGCGATTCCAAGAACTTCTCATTCCATTTTCATTGTTTACTTTTGGCCTTGTGTCATATGAAAGCCCAGTGAAAAAAAAGTCCAATGCACAGTCAACAAGATCCAAAGTATCCTCTAACCTAAACCTCTACAAAATCTTGCCCGCTTGGTGTTGTCACAACATAATTCAACTTGAGCTTTACAGCTTTCCCAGGGTTCAACAATACCTGCCACGATACCTGCCCGTCCTTCCTCATCGCTGCCGTCGCCGTTCCCCAATTGACGTCTTCGCCCGCATCTCTTCCCGGTTCTCCAGCTGTTACTTCAGAACGACCACGTGCAAGACCTTCAGGTTCGATAACCTTCACACCTATCCTGTCATCTTTAGACACAGGCA
Organism: Fusarium dimerum; assembly: GCA_013623525.1. Classification (NCBI taxonomy): domain Eukaryota; kingdom Fungi; phylum Ascomycota; class Sordariomycetes; order Hypocreales; family Nectriaceae; genus Fusarium; species Fusarium dimerum. The sequence continues at coordinate 15,864 of JABGLY010000686.1, forward strand.
CATGGCCGAGAACCGAAATTCTTGCGGGTTTGCCCATGATGCGTGCATTATACACCGTCATGGTTTGCTCATAGAAGGTGGAATCCTTCAGAGTTGAGGCATCACCAGTAACGTGACAAGGTTCAGGAGGTTTAAAATCGACTACTCTGATCGATGGATCAAATCCTACGCTCAAGGTAAATGTATCGCCTGGGCTGCACCGAGGAATCCTGGCTTCGCCCATGAAAACACTATCCAGTGTCAATATAGCAGGACCCTCGAGGAAATCCATCTTGCTGTTGTTCGTGAGTTCGAGTTCGAGACGTGCAAAATGCTCTTTTGGCTTTGGCTCGGCCGGCAGAGTATATTTGAACACGGCGTCCGGGATCTTGAGAGATATGATACGATGCCTCAGGGGAGTGAATTTAGGCGTAATTGTCTTTCGTCCGGGGACTTCGTAAGTAGTTGCAAACCCGATCTCGCTGAGTGTGCTTTTGAACTCTTGTGATGATTCCACATCAGGTTCTAGAAAAGCATCAAAGTCAAAGTCTTGAAGAGATTCTCCCACTGTAAGGTCCATGACAAGTGACTGGTCATCGTCATCGCCAAACAAGGCCTCCTCCTCTTCACTTTCCTGTGGTAGCATAGTGTCTTCCTTCCTTCTCTCTGCCAGCGTCTTTTTACCAACTTGCCTTACTCCTTCCGGAGGCGACAATCCCCTCAAGGACTGTTGCTCCGACGGTGGGCTGCTCTCTGGGGGTAGGCCCTGCATTCGCCTGGCTTCCTCCTGTCTGTCCTTTCTAACCTTTTCCTTGAACTCTTGTTCATGTTTCATCATCTGGGCTTGAATATCATTCAGGGTTGGTTGCTGAGTATTTGTTTCGCCAAACATGTCATTTCGCAACTCCCAGGGTGGTCTTTCCATCTTTCTATCTCTGCTCTGGGAACTTCGCCTATCGGGTTCATTGCGTTTGGAGGCCTTTCCTGTATCCTTTTCTGAGGCTAGCCTAATCTTCTTAGGTTTGTTGATCATCGGAGGTTGGGCGAGGGTCGAGATAGGGGGTTGAGATGTTGATAATATGACAGCGCAGTTCTTCCACGTCTCTGACGTTGTGTTATGGAGGCACGCGTCAAAGCACAATGTTCCGGACCCTTCTCCTGGTAGGAGTAGCAGGTCGTAGCGAGGAGCCCAATAAGCCAGGTCGGTAATGTATGACAGTATCAAGTCACAGACCGGTGAGCCCTCGACATTGGTTGCCTTGCTGGATGTTCGAGGCATGTCTATGACGCTAAGTTCGGAGCTTTGTCGTGATAGAGCGGGAGTAGTAGTGGCAGTTGTTTCTAACTGAACCGTAACGGTGAAACAGTTCTTGGGCCATAGGCGCATACGTTGGCGGCGGGTCCGAGTCTTGATATCGTCTCGCTCCGCTTTGCGTCTTCTTTTCTGTTCAATCTTTTTCGACTTTTCCTTCTTTACCTTTTGCTTGTCTTTCTGAGAGGCTCTCTTGGATGCTTGGGACTGCTTCACGAGTCGGTCATAGTCCCGCTTTGCTCTCATGTATTGACCTTCAATCTCTCTCTTTTGGCGTATACCAGCTAGGCGATCCTGTGTGGCTGTTTCACGCTCTGATTGGTACGCAGTGAGGGCCTGAATGATATCGATGTCCTGTCGCTTATCTAAGGTGTCGATGTGAGCATCAAGTACACTTATGCGTCGTTGGGCAACGATGCCAGCCTCCTGAATTATAACCATTCGTTCGTGCAGATCAAAGTAGTCTTTCCTTATTTTTGCAGACCCAGGTATCTTTGATTGCTCAGCCTCGGCATTTGATTGATCGTTGTCGTTTTCGTCCTCATCCTCCGTGTCGGAATCAGAGGTCGAAGCTGAGTCCGGGTATACCTCATCAAAGATATCTGTATTAGGAAGAGATTCAACCAAGATGCCCGTAATTGCAGCAGAGCCATTACTCTCCACTCTGATGGAGTCTTTGTCGACAGTAGGACTGAGGCCTATGATTGAGACTTGGTTGGTGCCATGCTATGAAGTTTAGTGGATGGATAGGTGTATGGGATGCGGTATTGTGTCTTACTTTAAGCGGAATGGATTCTATGACACGATTGATCTGGGCATGCTCAGGAAAGAAGGTAACGGATTTTGTATCAAGTTTACGGATGTTGTAGGTAACTATGTTGACGTCCGTCATGGTAATGCGATGGTGAGCCGAAGTTGCTCAATTGGCATAGGCTGGATTCTGGTTTCCAATGAGAAGCGAACTCTGAGTAAAACACGATTAAACAAAGAATTAAATTGCAAGGAAGGGGTGAGTGAATGAGTCAAGTATATTTATGAACTGAATACTGGTTTCTAGTAGACAGACACTGGGATTTGTTGGAGCGCGATGAGGGGATTATCGTGTTTGAGGTATAAACGATGGTAAGTATGCTTGACAAGTAGCCAACAATGGGTGAACAAAGTTGTAATCTTCTTCTCTTTGCTATTCAACCACTTAAACATGAAGCAGTCAGTACTGAGCTTTGTTGAGGCTGTCATCAATGACATGAACAATTTGATAGAGGTGAACACTTAGGGTAGGGAGAAAGGCATTCTGGCCTGAGGCGACAATGTTAGCAAAGCCCAAACCTGGAGTGTTTATTCTTGGACTGCTGAGTCATTAAACGATTATGTTCATCCATCCACCTACAAGCATACATGTCAATGTTAGATTGCTTCATCGTGACTGAATTGCGCTTTTTATACGATAAGTCAAATGATTTATACGGTATGAACGTAGCAATGAATTCATCTGTGTAACATCGACAACCAATTACCGTTCTTTGGGCATTAACAAGGATGACAGACAACCCGATAACTGTAGACACAAATGCGTGCACTCCCATACCCATACGGTCTGTGAACATATGAGATGCTTCTCGTTGATGACTTCCTATGCTTGGCCGTATAATCATAGACGCAATAGCTGGACTTATTCCAGAACATACCATTTATGCGATGAAACTGTCATATCATGATATTCTATCACCAGTTGCAGCATGTGACTCCCTCGTTGGGTGATTCAACCTGCATAATTGCATATCCCAGCCTCTTCAATTATGAACCACCCCACTTGCCGCCGCGGGATCATCTGGGCTAGACCAGACAGCCAGACCGCACATATTATTACAGTAGCATGACAGCTAGCTACTTAGGTACTGTACCTTACCGTCATCCCTCTTGCCCATCCCAAGCCCAAGCGAGCAACGTGGTGAGCTTTCTCTTGTTACTTTTGGGGCCGCACATCTCTCCTTCTCCTCCTAATCATACCTCTCTCTCTCAACTTCATCTTGCTTCATACTCGTTCTTTGTCTGTGCTCCTCATCTCTGCCCAACCTTTATCCATCATGGATTCCAAATCTCGTAAATCTGCCAGGTCACCGCCGCTTCAATCAGTTGACCCTCGACCAATGCATAGCCGTAGCCCTTCACCATCCAACCGAGGACCAGAGAGGTCCAAGTCTTATCCAGGACCAGATCCTCAACCATACGGTCCTCAGCCGTACAATCCACAGGATTATTCCAATCAAAATAGCCAGAACTTCAATCCGCAGTCTGGCTACCCACCCTACAATCCCCAGGATCCCGCTTCCTCGCAGAGCTATGGCCCGAAACCATACAACCCTCAGGACTATCCTCCAGTATCTGGTCCTCAGCCTGGCCCTTCTACAAATCTCCCTATACGCCCTGCTTCAGAATCAAATCTACTCAACCGTCCTGGTGCCATGGTCGGCAACCAGGTAGGTCCTCCCATGGGCCCGACGCTGGCGCCCGCTTTAGCACCAACAGCTGCCCCAAGCACTCTCAGGGAGCTCAAGACTTTGCGAGCAAACTGTCAGTTCGGCCTGAGCGAATTTTTGAGCCTACAACGGCAGCGCCGGAGCGGCGACACCGGCATGTCGAGTTATGAGCTGGACGATCGCATTCGGTACCAGACCAATGTTGTTCTCAACGATCTGAGAGTCCTGCAAGGCGAGGTCCGAGGTATTGCAAAGGAAGCAGAATCTCATCGTTGGAGGAGATGGATTATCGGTGGCGCCATGTAAGTATTCATATACTAAAGATCAACTCCCCGTACTAACACAGCCAGTGCAACATTCATTCCCTTTATTCGTCGATTCTGGCGTAGAAATGACGACGATGAAGACTCGGCGACATCAGCCAACGACACCGAGTACGCTTTCCGCAAGTCCAAGGGTCTTCTCGAATACATCAAGAACGGCTTCCTAGGTCGTGGGAGATTCGCCAAGATCGCATTTGCTGTATTTGCTGTTTTGTTCGTCTTCTCTAACGAAGTCTCACTGCGGGTTGCTCGCACAACGCAGAAACGGATCAAGAAACTTTGTGCTAGATTGGAGAATGGCGACCCTAGTATCGATGAGAAGGATATGAAGCTTCTCACCGGCTGGAGATGGAGGGTTCTGTTGTGGTAAAGGAGATTAAACAGCAGACTACGTGGTATTGTAGTATGAGGACATGATTATAACGAAGCTTGAGCTCTTTATCTGTCATTTATTTTTTATCAAGCTTAGCAAAATGTATATCATGATTTATATGTACAATAGTTGTGAGTGAAACAATTTTACTGACACAAGTGCACATATTTTACTGTACTGTACTAGTAGTACCTTGAAGCGACATCCACTTAGCAAGGAAGCCCACGCTGAGACCCTGCAAAGTTCTGAGCTTTCACTTCTAATATGAATAATCTCCCTAGCTTCATCAACCTCCAAAATCACCATCACTGGTCCAAACAAACCAGACAAGCTTTCTCTTCGCCAATGATAGAAAATACCAACAGTCTTGATGAGTGAAAAGCGCAAAGCACAAGATGCGCTCGATGGAGACTACGAATACAAGGGCACTCATGTCATTCCAGAAGGTCCCCCATTAGACGACACAACGCGCGACCGTCGCTTTGCAGAACTCTACGCTCAACCGCCAGATTTCAAGGAATTAGCAAAAAGGGATCCCGAATTCGAAAAAGTGTAAGTCGGTTGGTATTGAAATGAGATATTGCACTGACTAGTTGTGCAGATGGGGACAGCATCCCAAAGACGCGTTTAACGACCCTGAATGTGTGATGCAATTGACAAAGACACTTCTCAAGCTGGATTTCGGTCTCAGCATCGATCTTCCGACTGATCGATTATGTCCTCCTGTAAGTTTCCCTCATACTTATACTACGTCTGTATGGCTAAGAAGTGCTGTAGGTAACCAATCGCCATAATTACATACTCTGGCTCAAAGATCTCTTGGACTCTACATCTGGTCGCAATTCAGATCGAGATGTTATCGGATTGGATATTGGGACTGGCGCGAGTTGCATCTACCCTCTTCTAGGATGCGTTCAGCGACCATGGTCATTTATAGCAACAGGTATGGCTTGGATTATTGGCATTCATTCAAGCTAATTGCGCATAGATATTGACGCAAAAAGTCTCGAGTTTGCAAGGAAGAATGTTGAACAGAACGGATTACAACATCGTATCAGGATTGTTAAACGAGAACCAGCGAACCTGCTATTACCACTCGATGACCTTGCCATCGATTCCATCACTTTCACTATGACAAACCCTCCATTCTACAAATCCCAACAGGAGCTGGTCGAAAGTGCTGCCAAGAAGTCCCGTCCTCCGTTCACAGCCTGCACAGGCTCAGAGCTGGAAATGGTCACGCCTGGTGGCGAAGCTGCTTTTGTTAACCGCATACTTACCGAGTCACTCACCTTGAAAGAACGTGTTCAGTGGTATACAGCCATGTTCGGCTTCTTATCAAGCCTAGTTGACTTTGTAGCTAAGCTTCGTGAGAACAATATCGACAACTATGCCGTGACAGAGTTTGTCCAAGGCAACAAGACAAAGAGATGGGCTGTTGCTTGGAGTTTTGGCGCAAGAAGACCAGCACAAAAAGCCGCAAGGGGGATCCATTCAGGTATACCGAAAAGTGTCCTTCCGGAAATCACCGAAGTCGAGGTCATCAATATCCCACTGCCAGAAAACCCAGGCCTCTTTGCAAATGCATACAGTAAAGAGCTGGAAAAACTTGAGCTCATGTCATGGAAATGGGACTCGACACGGCTCGAGGGAACAGGTCGGGCGGTAGATAAGGTATGGGCACGAGCGTGGAGAAGAAAGAAGAAGAGAGGCATGGAGAGTGAAGGCGCCGAGATTAGCCAACGTCCATGTGTTTTTGGGTTCAAGGTGTTTCTGAGGGCTGGGTTGAATGAGCTGGTGATCGGATGCCGGTGGGTAGAGGGTCACGACAACGTTGCTTTTGAAAGTTTTCAGGGGTTTCTCAAATCCACTGCGCGGTCGCTGTTGGATCATGCTGCGAAACCGAATGCTCAAAAGAATGATTAGATCATAATAAACGGACAGGGTAATATCTTGTCATCTCGAGTTCAAGCCCTGGACCTATTTCTAAATGCCCCTAGTTCAGACAACACCTCCTCCTTACTCTTCCCTCCCATCAACGCCTGCATGATAACGTCCTGCTCTGAATCCGGCGCCATATTCTCCGCCTTTGGCGGGTTATGATCTAGATTTGTTGGGAAAGGATATCCTTCACCCACTGCTGCGACAAAGGCTCTCACCTTCTCACTCAGTCCATGTTCGGCATGTAGACTTGAGAGATCATCCCAGCATCTGTCGACTAGAGGCAACGCATCTATCATTTCCATCGGTTTACCGAAGGCACTGCTGATCTGTAAAAGATTGACGAGGCGGTTGATGTTCTGAGATTTGTTCTCCCCGGCGGCATGGAATAATGCTGGATTGAAGAATATCCCATCACCTTTCTTCATCGGTAGTGAGATATACTTTTCAAGGAAGAATTCGTTGAATTCTGGAAGACGATAGGCCATGTAACCCTCTGGAAACGCCTGACTGAATGGTAAAAGTCTTGTAGGGCCGCTCTCGACAGGAACATCAACGTGAGCCACCGCTCCTTGAAGAGTCAGACATTGGCTTGCGATTTGCATAGCTTGGGGATATGCGCCGCATCGTTCAGAGGACATGAAGCCAAGATGATAGTCTCGATGTGAGACTTGTGACCCTGCACCAGGTCGAACGTTATTAACCTGTGCAGTGATGCGATACCCAGGACCGAGCCAAGAAGAAGCGATAAGGGAGAGGTAAGGGTTGGAGTAGTACTGTAAAAACGAAGTTGGGTTTTCAAGAGCGTGTTTGCTGAAGGAGTTCCAGATCCGGTCGTTTTTACCAGCACCCGCGAAATGGTCGCCTGCTGTTTTTGCACTCTGCTTTTCTTTTTCGATAATGCTGAAGAACGAGGATGTTGCTGCATCGATTACATCGTGATCCTCATATAACCCTGCTGTGATGAAAACGCCAGGACCGTAAATGAGGGCTTTATACCATTCCTCCTGAAGAGCGAGCTTCTCGTCTTCACTCAACGAGGAGTACTTGGGGAGATTGTATATTGGAACGTTGTGCTGGATGTCTGCTGCGAGAGGCCATTGTTCCTTTGTGGCTGTTTGGGAACAGAGAGCTTTAAAGGTCTCCAAAGAAGGGGCTGGTGTCATGGTGAACAGACGGGATTGTCCAGACTGGGAAAAGAGGTTTTGTGCGTGGGTTGACATCTTGGATTGGAGTGCAAGTCAATGAAAAGGAATTGACGATGAAATACCATATAAGTAAGGACGACATATAAAAGATGTGACGGGATGAGATTCCCGTTGGATGTGGTGGGGTAGGATGCGGGATTCTATCCGAGCAGCATGACGACGATTAATTGAACGGGGATTGTGGGAAGGAAAATATGCATCATTGAAACTTAGAACTAATACCGATACGATAGGCGCTGCTGAAAGTGATGTTCCATATTGTATTGGTTCTTAGGTGCTATGTGTTCAAGTATTCCGATAGTTGAAAGACACTTGTTCGCTCAATCATGACCGCCTACAATTACAAGAACAAATACTTGCAGAGCACAGGATATAGTACATCGACAGAGATAAAGGTTCTAATAATGGAAGAAAATGCATGAAATTCAGTGATCCAATCTACTTGTCCCTGTGAATATCTATAGTTCCTTTTATGATACATAGTGATGGGCTCAACTTTATGCGTCATGAGAAAAAGAATATGGCTTTGACTTTTTTACATTGTATTGTAGGCTCATGGCGCTATCATCATCAGGCTTTTATACGCCCAGTCATTATCATGGCTAAATCGAACATTTTCTCCTCCTCGCTTCCTTCTTCAAACTTATCAACCTACAGGTTCAGGTTTCCAATAGTGATGCTCTTGATGTTCTGGTACTCCTGCAGTCCGTACAGACTGCCCTCCTTTCCGTAACCACTCTCCTTGATACCACCGAAGGGAGCCTCGGCGGCACTGATCTTGCCCGTGTTGACACCAACCATACCGACTTGGATCTTGCCGGCCACGCGCATCACGCGACCGATATCCTTGGAGAAGAAGTAGCCGGCAAGACCGAACTCAGTGTCGTTGGCGAGACGGATGGCATCCTCCTCGGTCTCGAACTCGAAGACGGGGGCGAGAGGTCCGAATGTCTCGTCCTTGGCGACGGCCATCTCCTGGGTGACGCCGGAGAGGACGGTGGGCTGGTGGAAGAAACCGGGTGAGTCGGGGGCACTGCCACCGGTCTCGACCTTGGCGCCCTTGTTGACAGCATCAGCGATGTGCTCCTTCACCTTGTCAACAGCAGACTTGTTCACGAGAGGACCCTGGGTGGTGGACTTGTCGAGACCGCCGCCCATCTTGAGAGCGTTGACCTTCTCGACGAGCTTCGCGGTGAACTCTTTGGCAACACCCTTCTGGACGTACAATCGGTTGGCGCTGGGATGTGTTAGTGATGATCTGACTTAGAGATGAGCATAGTTACATACCAAACACAGGTCTGACCAGAGCAGCGGAACTTGCAGAACATGGCACCCTCGGCGGCGAGGTCGAGATCAGCATCGTCAAAGACGATGAAGGGAGCGTTACCGCCGAGCTCGAGCGAAACCTTCTTCAAGGTACCAGTGGCGAGCTTGGCGAGCATCTTACCAACACCAGTGGAACCAGTGAAGGAGATCTTCTTGACGAGAGGGTTGGTGCACAGCTCAGTAGCAGCCTGGCGGTCGCGGGTAGGCAGAACCTGGATAGTAGCAGGAGGAAGACCAGCCTCGATGGCAAGCTTGGTGAAGGCGAGGGCAGAGTAGGGGGTCTCGGAAGGGGGCTTGATGACGACGGAGCAACCGGCGGCGAGGGCTGGGGCGATCTTGCGGGTGATCATGGCGGCGGGGAAGTTCCAGGGTGTGATGATACCGCAGACACCGACGGGTTCGCGAACGGTCATGAGGGTGGTGTGAGGGGAGGACGAGGGGATGGTGACGCCGTAGGATCGAGTGGCCTCCTCTGCGAACCAGGAGATGAAGTTGGCGGCGTAGATGACCTCGCCCTGTGCTTCGGGGAGAGTCTTTCCGTTCTCTAAGGAGAGTATCTTGGCGACTTGGAGTTGTTAGCCAAGGTTCTTTTAGTTGAGTTTTTAGCAGTAGTCGACTTACGATCCTCCTGGTTGGCGAGAACAAGCTCATACCACTTTCGCAGAAGAGCACCTCGACTGGCACCAGTAGTAGACTCCCAGAATTTAGTCTGAGCAGCATCGGCGCTCTTGATGGCGGCTTGGAAATCCTCAAGGGCACAGTTGGCGACCTTTCCGAGGACAGTGGCGGTAGAGGGCTCTGTAGCGAGAAATGGTTAGTTTGAGGAAGGGATATCATGGATTGCTGAGAGGATCATGAACGAACCGAAGACATCGAACTTGTTGTCCTTGGACACCCACTTTCCGTCAATGAAGGCATCCTGAATGAACAGGCTGGAATCTTTGAGCTGTAGTTTTGAGAGTCAGTCATGGTGAGTCGACAAGGGTAATGGGCTATCATGAGTGAGGGGCAGGTTAAAACTTACGCCGGCGATGGCCTCCTTGTGGTAACTCTCAGTAGCCATTGCGAATATGTTGGGTATACTAATAAAAAGAAACAAAGAAACTTTTACCAGGAGAATCGAGTACAAAAAGAAGAGAATGAGAGGAGGGAGAAGGAGAGAAAAGGACGGAGGAGAGAGGATGGAGTAGGTTTTCACTATTGTACTAATTCGAAAAGCTCATCCGGCCACCCCTAAAAAAGAAAATAAAAGAAACGTCACACGGGGACCCAGGATGCTATCCTACCCCGCCGGGAGAGACAATTAGTTCCTGGTTAACGCATCGAGTGTGCATCAACTGAGGAACTTGATGCGAGGAGCCGTCCATGTTTGAAGGGGGGTTGAAGATGGTTATACCGAGGTCGGTGGACGCCAGTCTGTAATAGCCACTCTGCACTCTGTTAGGCTCTGCATTTCAGTGGCCATTTAGGGACTTCGGTACCTGGAATGGCCCGCCAGACCTGAACCGGAACCGGAACCGGGCCGGAGGGAGTTTTATTTATTCGAGATCCATGGGATGGATTTATTTGACGCCGGAGACGCTGTTAATGTTGGGGTAAATATTTTCTTACTATAGCTTGACGAGAATTCGCCGTGATGATGATTCGATTGCTGATGTACTGTGAGATTTGCGACACCTGTGTTTTATGAGTTACTGATGTAATTTGCTGGGTTCATGTCTTGTCCCTCGGCATATTTTCTAAATGGAAGCGGCTAACAAACACATCCCAGGAGGAGTTCATGTACTGTAGATGCTGCAAATCGATGAAGAATGGGCGATGATTGGCTCATCGAAAGTATCCGGGGGAGGATTGTGGAGATGCCGAAAAGGTGAGGGATGTTGGAAGGGGTGTTGGATTCTTTGTCGTGGCTTCCATTTGACATGAACAAGTATGGTGGTGTTTCTGATAGACTTGTGCAGGCAGACTAGACGTAGGAATTGTGTTGTGCTTGGATTGTCTGTCGGTCTGTAGGTGACGATACCAGTCTTGCTGTCCTCATCTTTCCTTTTTCCTTGTTTCTTCTATTTGACCCTCCTCTGCTCCATGATAAATATATGGCATCAAGTAATCATGACCGGGTGCAGACCGGGCCGTTCAACTCCACGAACATGATGGAAGATAATTGTGTATTTTAGCATTGACTTTCTAGAAGAACAATTTATGCATAACACCTGGATTTAAGGGACGACATATTGCAAGAAATCATGACACCCATCAAACCATATTCAGCAGCCAATCTTGCGCAATTCTTGTCAGTATCCCCAAATTGAGAAGAAATACAATACAAGTAGTTATGATGACAAAACATGGCGACTCCGGTACTGAACTGAACTGAACTGAAGCTAACCCCACACAATATGGGTTGACCATCCCCATCCCGCCACCATGACACTCTGTGTTGCTGAGTTACAGTCTCCTCCGCACTCCGACAAATGCCGGCCCGTTCGATATCCTTTGACCGGAGGTGGGAATGACGTTCTCCACGTGGTTGGTTTTGTCCATTTTTTTGTCATGTTTCTTGGATGAGTATCCTGGGTCGGGTATTTTCTTCGAGCCATGACCTAAACAACTGGCATCATGAGATGTGGTGTTGGGGTTTGTTATTAATCTACCAAATTAACGATCCAAGAGTATTCCCTATGGCGGTTATGCTTACTGTACTCAAATATTTATCCCAGAAAATATGCTTTGTATTGTCTGTTCTGACCATCATGACTTGTTGTGGGGTTACATTTGAAGGCCTCAGGTAGAGGCTGAAGTCTGTAATGAATGCCATAGACAGCAGAGAAATGGGAGATTACAAACTAGAAAAAGTGATTGTTACGATGTGATATTTCAATTTAATTGAGAGCATATCGATTAAGAGGTCCAGTACTTACAAAACCATCAAGGTCCTGACGCCGCAGCTTTTTCTTCTTCTTTTTTTTCTCGTTCATATGACAGTCGGAATTCTCATCCCGAAGGTGCTCCACCTGATTTTGTAGTACCCCAAGAAGAGATGGTAGACGGAGGGTTTCTACACATAGTCTTATATGAGCTCAATTACGAATTCGACAAGTTAGTCCATTCAGCAGTGTACGAGCAGATGTGAGTTTTGGCAGAATCAATTTCCTCTGCTGTTTATAAGCAGAGTTGGTTAATGTACCATACTCACCCAGTAGCTAGTAGGTACTACAGTACTAGTCAAGAGTGGTCGTCAACTTATCCATGAGTTGAACAATATGATATGAACAAAAGTGAGGGAAGAAAGAAAGAAAGAAAGAAAGAAAGAAAGAAAGAAAGAAAGAAAGGAATAATGAAGCTTGTTTGTATCAGCATATTTTTACCATTCCCGATTCTCTTAGACTCTTACTGGAGGAAACTTCTTCTGGATAGGTAGTTGTTGGTATACTGGTTAGCACTGGGACGATTCTATCTCCCCCAGGCTCCCTTCCTTAGAGTCGATGATTCTTCTCAGACCTTCCAATAGCTCTGAAGTGGACCCAGACCTTCAACTCCAACTTTTATCATCAACATCAACATTGACATCGACAGCGAAGTCGACATTCTGAAGATTTTTCGTTCCCTCCAGCTTCGGACCACTTCTTCGTCACCTGTAACGATTATTCCTGTTTCGCAAATGTTACCAGGATGTCGTCTGTAACCGCTGGCCGGGCTAAGCGAAAATACGTCACGACTGCCTGTGTTCCTTGTCGAGATAGCAAGGTCAAGGTGAGTCAGGATATCAATGCCTCGCCGAGCATAATAGTAATAGTGGCAGTGTGATGGTGAATCGCCAGCTTGTTCCAATTGCTCAACCAAGAATAAAGAATGTTACTACCATGTTGGCGAAGACAAGAGGAAGTGAGTGCAGGAGTTTGGGGTACATGACAGAGCATTGACATCCATATCCAGACTCTCTCACCGAGCTGCTGTTGAGATACTCTCCAGTCGAATAGAACAACTATGCAACTTCATATCCGCAAACCACCTCCAACCACCCTTACTGTCGGAGGAAGACCGAGTCGGGCTCACAAAGGTATTGAGGCATGTCAGGCTTTCTCATCTATACGCTTACAAAGACGCTGCACGAACAACGACAGGCATCGATAAGCCATATCGTGAACCCGCAGCACCAGAACTACCCCAAGGACTAGATTCAGATCCAGAGAGTTTGAGCATACGTAAGGAAGCACCACAGCCGACATCACTGAGTGTCCCTAGCTTTCAGATTACTGGATCGCATGACACTCATGAAGTGTCCGCTTCTCACCCACGCGACCATGATCAATCGCCCAATGCCTTTAACCCGATGACTGACCACTCGACACTCCAACCACTCCACGGCCATACCCCTACTTGGACTTGGAGTACGCCCGACATTGATTTCCCTCCAGTATTTCCAATGACCTCCGAAAACAACGACATTCTTTCTATTCCGACATCTGAGCCAGAGCAGACAAATCCCATTAGACTCCCTAGTCGCCCTGGTTCAACAGAGCCCATAAGCGATACCGAAAGTACTGAATTCTTAGTTGACCAACTTTCAGACCGTATTGGATCTTTGCAGATACATCCGGGTGGACAGTTTAGATATTACGGTCCAACATCAAATTTCAACCTCGTCCAGATGCCAAACCCCGACAATCTCACTATCCACCGCACTGTTCGTCAAGACGGCCAAGAGTACTTGAACAGGCTAGGCATCGGGAAAACGGTTCCAGCTGAACTTGAGACTCATCTGATTGAGCTTTACTTCACCTGGCATAACCCTTCCTCTCAAATTATCAACCGTTCCATGTTCAGAGAAGCAAAGGTCAAATGGCAGGACAGACAAGATGATACCCCATATTATTCCGAAGCCTTACTCAACGCGATGTAGGTACTTCAAGCTTCTCTACAATGTACTCATGTACGAACGATAATAGGTGCGCATTGGGTGCAGCCTTTGAGCCTAAGCATCATCCGACCTTTGTGACCTTCCCCAGGTCTTTGTCAGACTTTTTCGCCGACCGAGCAAAGACACTACTTGATATTGAACTCGACAACCCTTGCGTCGCTACCGTACAAGCAATGCTCGTCTTGAGTGGTCACGATGTTGGTTGCAAAAGAGATGCTCGAGGTTGGCTGTATAGTGGCATGTCTCCTTACACTACTTCAACAATGCTCGCTAACATGTCAAAGGGATGGCCATCAGGCTGTCATTTGATTTAGCCCTACACGTCGATCTATCTCCATATGTACTCAACAAGGCTATCAGTCAAGAGGAGGCCGATCTCCGGCGAGATGTGTTCTGGAGTGCTTATACCATTGACCAGTGAGTGTCTCTACCTTCGTGTTCCAAACCTAGCTAACGGCCTGGCCAGTATGTGGGGATTCTATCTCGGCCGTCCGTTTCGAATCAACATGGAAGATGCCACCGTTGCGAAGCCGACAGGCAAAATGGAGCGTGGGACCGCTGGTCACTGGATTCCATACACAAGCAGAAGAGATTTGACACAGATCGCATCTTTGGAGGATCACCCGGAAGAGTTGCATCGGCAGAGGATCATGCTAAGCGAGATCATGATTCCGTTGGGTTACGGCTTGTAAGTTGATGCCGGAATTAAAAACTTTCTGTCTTCTAACGTCGCAAAGATACGGAAGTCGAAGAGTACCCTCGAATGTACTGCAAGAAATGAATGTTAAGGCAGTAGAAGGGCTACTCAACTGGCAGGCCAACCTACCGGCTGCATTCAAGGTTGACCTCACGGACCAGGAAACAGAACACCTCCCGCACTTATTACTTCTACAGTAAGGTTTTTTTTCCCTTTCTTTCTTTCTTTCTTTTTTTTTTTTTTTTTTACTTCTAATTCGTCCAGTGCTGATTATCAACAGTATGCAATATCATCAGAACATGATCCACGCTCATCGCCCTTGGATGTCTAGAACACGCACCCAACCCTTCCCACCGCAAGGTCCCGGTTCAGGACATGCTCGAATGATGTGTATCGACGCAGCTTTCTCGATTGCCAAAATCCTTCAGATTTACGAATGCCATTACACGTTCCGTCGAATGACTATACAAGCAGTCAGTATCGCTTGCTCGGCTGCGTTATTACTCATCTTCGCATCAGTGACGAACCATCACAACGAAGAAATAGGCCTTTACCTGAGTACCTGCATTCGTGCCTTGGACGAACTAGGTTCCACGTGGGAGAGCTCAAAGCGCGCCAAAGACTTTCTCATTCTTCTACAACGGCAATGGCAGCTTGCCAAAAAGATGCAACCGCCCATCAACACGGATACGCCCCCAAGGAAAAGAGCCTTTACTCCAAGGGACGAGGGACAGCAGCAGGACACAACACCGCCTCAGCTGCGCCAAAGTATATTGGGGCAGACGCAGCCAGTGGATATGGATATGGAGTTCGGAGTTGATTTTGACTGGATATTCACAGAAGACCAAGATCCTTTGCCTGTTACGGCGACTGGCAACACTTGAGCTTGTGTATTATGTCTTTGGTATAAATTCAACTTATTGATTTCATGGCATAAGATACGTCCGCCGTTTACACGCAAACTCGCTGCTACCACGTGCAGAAACTCCATGACGATTCCAATGTCGCAATTCGATACACGGTGATGGGAAGCAGCGAGAGCCGACACCCAAGCTCCTAAACTCCAGATAACGAAAGTAATTGTGACCACATCAAAACCACGGACGCCCTTTAATCACCCCATCAACCACCCCTTTACAACCTCCCTCTTCCATCCTCCCCTTATCCCACATAACATATCCAACAGCCCTCAGTCCACACAGGAACCTCTTAGGAGCATGCGAATGATCTCCCACTCTGAACCGTTTCTGATTCAGATCAAAGTGTGTTTTCGCCCAGACCTCACGAGGATTCTCATCAAGCTTTTCGTCTTTGGGGGATAGAAGATGTAAATCCTCGAATCCAAAGACGCCGTTCTTAGGATTGCTGGTGTGTCGTTTACTCCTGTTGAAGTCATCAAGGTCTTCAAACAGCGTGCCTGGGCAGAGAGATGGTGCGGTGGAAAGGGAGGTTTGCCATTCGTCGTATGTCGAAACTTGGAAGAGTTGGTTTAGAAGAGGGAGGCCGAGAGATAGCTGATGATGTTAGTACATAGATTACGGCTATTGACATTAGATAGTACCCACGCATTTCTGTTCCTGAAATATAACTGTTCGTTCCCTTATCCACTCTGTCAAACAACCTTTCCATTCTGAGGTATTCACTAGAGCTTGGCGATACTCTGGTGTATCAGTCAAGATATTCAGCATCACTACCACAGCAAGTCAGAATCCCCTCAAGACGTAAAACTCATAGGGGAAGGGCACATACCACTAGTGAGTCTAGCTTCGAGATAGTAATACACACAAGCCAACTGCTCATTCACCCATGGTGAATGCATCTCAAAAAATATCTTTTTCTCCTCTCCTTCCATCACTTCGAGCTCATCATCGAACAAAGCTACTTCTTGGTCGAGGAAAAGGTTGCGGTATACTTGGAATCGATAAAGAGCTCGGAGAACACGGACGTCTTCAGTAGACGATGTCTCGCGAGTCTCGTCGTCGTGGTAGAGTTTCTCCAGCAATGATTGACTTATCGCGCTTCCCATGTTGGAGAGAACATCATTTAACGCCCCGATGTGCAAAGCATCAGAAAGACCAAGGTAGACCTTGTCACCGGATTCATCTTGAAGGGGATCTCGATAGCGGTCTCTTAGGAATGTTGATATGTCGACATCTCGCTGTGATCTCTCGGATCTATATGCCGTGATGGCGAGATTCACCAATTCGTGGGGTATTTGTCGTAGGAGAATATCAAGTGGTAGAGAAGGGGTATCGATGAATGCAGCATAGAAATGAGGATGACTTAGAAGAGCGTATGGAAGATGAGAGATGTTATCCAGCATACGTAGAATATCAGCCACGAGATGGAGAGGTAGTGACGTTACTGAAGCCATGATTTTGTTGGCCCATCTTCGCAAAACCCTTCAGAATGAAGAGCTGGATGAGTATTTTAATGTATTAAGAACCTGGGGATGAAT
>JABGLY010000688.1:0-26188 GCA_013623525.1 Fusarium dimerum
GTATCTGAGACCCAAGTTGGAAATTAATTGATAAGAACCATGGTGTTGGATTTAAGTTATAATATTGGTATATGACTCTGATAGTGTTACACTCTTTCTTATGAATGAGGATAATACCTATGAAATAACAAGATTGCGACCAAGTATAATTAATAGCTGGTATCTTCTGTCCCTCACATGTCTGTCTGTCTACGCCTCACATGTCTGTCTGCCTACGACATCAGACACCACCTACCAGAACAGTCCTACTTCATATTTCACATTCCCGGGCATTTGAATACGATTCCGCATATTAATACACCATCTATCCTGTTCGTTTCCTACGACCTCAAGCTGGAGCCTGGACAACAGTCCCCCTTGTTCTGAGCTGTATGCACATCGTAGGCTGCCGCATAAAACATCCCGATGTAAGCGTGATGATCCATTTCCAGTGTGTGTTGGTACACACTTAGGTGATTAAACAAAAATAATTTCTTATGACGGTCTTCTTTTATTGACATGGAGTCTTTTTCGTCTTCTTTTTATGAACTGGTTCAACTTGACCATATCCAGCACAATCTCGTCTTTGAATATTGTAAACAGTAAAAAAATATCTGATCCTCGTCAATCGTAATCATGCAATTTTCAACCCTCTGCCTTCTCGAATACAAAAATAACCCTATCCTTCGTCTTACTCTCCCACTCCTTCTCAATATCCTCCATCCTCACCCTTTTGACACCCTCCTCCTTCACCCCCTCCAGAACCTTCAACATCCCTCCAATCTCTCCCCCAAAATCCTTCAGATCCCAAGCTCCAGGTCCAGATCCCCTCACACTAACATCCCGTCTTCGCAGCCCTCCTGTAGGAATCACAGCTTCTTCTCCCGCCATGGCTCCGATACTCACCCACGTCAGTGGGTTCGTCGCCGAAGCGGTGGTCTTGCTGAGGAGGTAGGCTCCTACCCATGGGCCGTATAAATAGTCGAGAACAACGTCAGCATCTGCGGCGGGAGAGAAATCGGTGTCCGTAGGGGAGCGAAGAGGTATCCTTCCATCGAGGGGTAGTTCAGCGAGGGCGGCTTCATTGCGAGCTGCACCAACAACAGACGTCGCGCCCAAAAAGCGAGCAACTTGAATAGCCAATTTCCCGCTTGCAGTCGTCACACCCAGAATAAAAACCTTCCAGGGCCTTCCCTCCCTACCAGTTCTATCTTTCAAAAAGTCAACTCTCTTCCTCAGTCCCAACCAGGAGCTCATAACGGGGTTCATGAAAGCAGCCGCAACGTAAGGATCAACGGCATCTGGAATCTCCGTAACATCCGTTTTTGGGACATTCACAATCTCTGCAAAGCTGCCCGTGGCGCTTGCAAGAGTGCTGAAATAGACAAGCATGTTTGACGAGATGTTGATACCAACACCGTCGACCCCTGGTGTGTGGGGAAGAGGACCAGAGGTGTAGTGTTTGCCCGAAGCTCTCGATCGGACGAGTTGATGAAGACCCGTGGCAATGACACGGATTTGAACGTCCTTCTCATCGACGGGAGCAGGAGGAGGAATGACTTGGACTGGTTTAGGTGGGAGTGACCAGTCCGTCACTTGAGCTGAAAGCATACTCATGATGAAGATATGGACAGCGAAATATTCTTAAAAAGTTTACTGAATATGACACCGATATTCTGTTAAGGAAGGAGAAAAAAAAATAAAAAAGAAAATCCAACAAGAATACCATGCCGTTTGTGCCTCTCTCTTTATATTCTATTCTTACAAAACCCTCCCTTATATCGTCATAACTCAACCTAGTTGACGTCTCCCTATCCTACATTCATCCATTCAGTCTCCAAGTCACTAATCCTGACTAATAAAGCCACTTGCCCCTCCTCCGCCTGACAACTCGCTCGGGTAAGCCTTCATAATCGTCCAACAGCATGATATATCCACTTAAGATACTCTCACAACACTGCAAGTCCCCCTGTCTTACAAAAATCTGCAGAATAAGTGCTGTTATCGTTTTGCGTCATCTTCTCAGTCGTGCCGTTACTGCCGATACAGTCATTCCCAAGTGCAGCCTGATGAAAACGAATCAAACGGTAACTCTAGATGCAATCCCTATCAGGTCCGAGATATGTCAACCTCCTCCTCTCTTACCTACTCATCTACTCATCATGATTTCTAAGCACAGTTCTGCACCTTAACATGTTTGCTGCGAAAATATCATAGACCAAAAAAGGTGTAAAAAAAAAAATTCTAATATTCATTTTTTATCCATTACATTTGCTTATGCTGGAGTGACAACCATCTAAACCGCTTTGCGCTTTTCATGAAGCCATGTGCCAGTATGATATAAAAAAGAGGGCTTTCCTCTCTTCGAAGCACCCTTCACCCCAATATACCCCCCTGAGTGACCACCCAAATTGGCCGTCTCAAAACAATTGCAATGTGTATATAAAACGCCGCCCGGCCATGTCATGCGCATGTACAAGACGCCAACGCCTCTGCCTGTGATCCATCATCCCGTTGACCCTTCCATTCGTACCATGATGCCCATTCCTGCCTCTCTTTGCCAATCTGTGTATTGCACCAAATACTTATATGGTATAAAACTGTCGCCATCATGATCCCTCATCGTACACATACAATAAGATAAAAGGTATTACCCATCTGGATCCATCCAGAATCTTGTCTCCAAACCTCCTCATCCCTTCGACGAGAGCAACGCCCGCATGATTTGGCCTTTGGGGTGCAGCAGCATCCATGTCTTATCCAACAGACGGCTTGCCTCCTGAATCGAGTAACGTAATGGCTCTGCTCAGCATCGTTTATTCGAACAAGTGGGGGTTGAGCTGCCAGGGTTTGCGGTCGGCATTTCTTTCGAAACAGATCAACCACCTTTTCGCTCCGACTCGTGCTTTGGGGGTTGCTCGCTGCTTTGTGCGAATCCGTTGGTGGCCTTCTTCTTTCCTTTACCAGCCTTCTGCCAGCCTCCGTCCCCTTCACTTCTAGCGCCGCGGACATGCCCGTTCTCTCGGCCGCCGTTGGCCTTGTGAACCGCCGGCTTTGAACCCTTTGACTTTGGACTCTCTCGAGATTCCTGTCGGGCATTGTGCTGAGGTTTAACGTCATTCTGGGCCTGGTTAGGAGGTCTCTCGTGTTTCAGCCGTGTATCGGGCTTTCGGGCCACTGTCGGTGAGGGCACACGATTCTCGTACACGGGTGAAAGATGGGCGAAATCAGGACCAGCTGCACGATCCGAGATGGCTAGATCGAGAGGAGCAATCCCATTCTGAGGCTGTCGAGATAGCATTTGCTGTTGAGTTGCA
Source organism: Fusarium dimerum (assembly GCA_013623525.1). Taxonomy (NCBI): domain Eukaryota; kingdom Fungi; phylum Ascomycota; class Sordariomycetes; order Hypocreales; family Nectriaceae; genus Fusarium; species Fusarium dimerum. The sequence goes on from JABGLY010000688.1 coordinate 3,297, forward strand.
GGTCCCAGATGCGACATACCCGCCAGAGGCTCTTGCATGATGTGCGGTGTGTTCATGTAGTAGGCATTCATCATGGCAATACGTTCGCGGAATGATGGATCCTCGGATGGAGCTGGCGCACCGCTGCCGTTGGCCACAACAGGCACTCCTGTCGGGGTGGCTTCTTCAGCTGCTACCGGGACGACCGCTGCGGCAGGGTAAACTGGGACGTGGTTCCCAGCAATGTGCAACGGGTTATCTGTAGATAGAGATTCGTCAGATGCACTACTTTCTAGGCTTGACGAATGACGAGGGCTTTGCGTCACACTGGTCCTCAGTCCTGACCCATTCACCACCAAGGGGCGTGAGGGCGATAGCGATTTGCTATTCTGGCTGCCAGGGAATGGAGCTGATGCAAGGGGCGCCGATGCCGTGTTTGTGGAGAAAGCACGAGAGTGGCCGAGTGGCGATGGTGATCGCGAGGTTCTCCGCATTCTGCGATCCAAGATTGTCTGGGGCAGTTGGTCGGATGAGAGCCTTCGTCTTCCTGGGTTCGACGACTGGTTCGCCAAGTCGTTCAATGCACTGTTCGAGTGACCCAACGACAACGATTGCTTGCTTGAGTTGGGGCTTTCAGTCAGGTAGTACCCAGTTGGTTTGTTCTCCTCTGATGGCGACGAGCCGGTTCGTGCCTTTGGAGTTTCATCAAAATCGGCGTCATAAGGCACAAAGCTGGGAATTGGAGCGCCGTTCACGATGGGGTTGGGAATTGGCTGGCTACCAAAATACCCTGCGGCTGTCTGAGCCGAAGATGGTGAGCGCGTTGCGGGCTGAGAATGCGATCTAAGCGTGCTGCCCGACCCGGAAGCGCCCGCTTCATTTGCGACAACGGATCGTTGAAGTGGTCGCCGGAAATCCTGAGCTGTCCCTGTACCATTTGTGGCAGACGGAGATGATGGATAGGTTCCGTAACCGGCCTGTGGGAAATAGGGCGGTCCCAAAGCCATGCCATAGAGAGCATAAATATCTGGTCGCAGAGGAGCACTTAACGGAGGGTTGTCGAACGAATTTGTCCTAGACCGATCTGACGACGACGACTGCTGCTGGTGTTGCGACTGGGGTTGCTGCTGCTGAGACTGAGTAGAGCCGGCACTTGTCGACATCCTCTGCTGTCCCATAACCTGCGCTTGATGTTGCATATAAGCTGGTGATTGAGCGTATAGATGCAGCTGCTGCCTCATGTTCTCCTGATAAGCCATTTGAGTCATGAGATCCTGCTGCGCATACTGAAACTGGTATTGGGGATTCTGATACCACTGCATGTCTTGAGGCATGCCAACCGGTATAAACATATTGTTGGTGTCATAAGCAGGAATGCCCGCTGAAGCCCGTCTGTTCGAATTGCCACCTCGGTAGTTATTGTTTCCGTTATTGTGTCTACCACTGCGATGGTTTCCTCGACCACCACGTCCAGAATGTGTTTGGGACGAACTGCGCAACAAGGCGGGCCGGGGCTGAGGTGCTGGACGTGACCAGACCTTCTCCTCTTCTTTTGGAAAAACGTATTGCTCGCAAGCTTCCTCAAAGTTGGCCACCGAAATCAAGTCAAACGCTCGGCGCAACTCCATATGTAAACCCCTAAAAGAGTATTCATCTGCAGTGTTTCCTAGGTTGCGATTGGTATTGAATGGCTCCTCAACGCAAAGCTGATTGTTGATGGCATAATGCCAATTCTTGTCATGCTTGGTGATCAACTTCCCCGCTCGTACTGACAGGACATACTTGTCATAGTCGAATTCGTGCGCATAGAATCGAAAGAACTGGAACAAAAGTTCAGCAGCGCTTGACTTGTTCTTATCGCCAAACCCCTTGAGTTTTTCCAGGTCGTCTGCGAAATCACTGGGTTTTCCGTCCGATTTCGTGAGTTTATATGGTAACTGATGTAATGATGGTAGGACCGGTGGGTTGCGAAGTTGGAGAAACGCGATGATCAGGCAGATCCAGGTGTAGGAACTCAAGGTGCCACCAAACGCTTTTGATGATTAGCTTATGTCGCTGAGAGCGAGGGGCAATACCAACCAGCATCGTTGACTATCCTCCGCCTTGTCCAGTATTTCACTATCATTGCCAGTTCTCGGACTCGGGGGTCGATGTCGACATATGTTCGAACCATTCTGGTGTTTTCGAGTGCGAGGGTATTATTGACATTCATATCGCACGCAAGGCTGAGTTCGGGATCCCAAATCTTTACAATAGGTACTTTAGCAGCCGAGATACATACCACTTTTTCCATCCCTCCTACATTTCGTTAGCATGGCCTATTGAGTGAACAACGGGGGGAAAACCATACGCTTAGCAAGCAGATTGGCAATCATGCACACCCCCTCCAGTTCGCGCCACGGAGTTGTTATACATATGTCCACTGCAACTTGTTAGTCTAAAGTGTGAGTGAAAACTTGAGGGGAACATACAATCTGAATCATCAGAACACAAACGATTCCCCGAGGAGCCAAAAAGATGCACCTTAATATTGTGCCCTGGCCATTCGTCGTTGAAAATCTTTTCGAGTTTGGCAACCAACTTCTTACGGTTCTCTTGGACGGCTGGCGTGGGGCGAAGTCGGTCAAAAACCTCCCTCATATCAGTCGCCAACTTCCTCTCCTCATCCTCAGTGAGTTTGCTCTTGACCGTCCTCAAGTCCAGCTTTTCTAGACGATCGTTGCCGACCGAGTATGGTATCCTTCTCCTAGAATTGATCTGAGCAGTTTCAAACTTGCAGCCACCTAACCTGGGTGGCAAAGGTCTCAATGACGGCAAGGTACTATTTGTCTCGGAGTAGGCAGAACGAGGTGAATGGTTGTTCCCAGTGGGAGAAGGCTCGCGGTCTTCAAAGGAGAACTGCCGAGCATGCTGATGGGGCGTCGAAGGCACTGAACTAGAGTGTGACTGCCCCTGGGAGGCTGCGGATCGACGAGGTAACGTCTTTGACTCGTTGGTTTTGGAGGACATTTTTGGAGTATCCTTTGTTATAACCGATCGGTTCTTGTCAGAGTTGTGATGTGATCTGTTCCCATGGCCTCCCGAGTTGTTTTTTGCGTCCTTGAGCGACGCCTTACTGGAAGATCGCGACCGTGGAGCGGCCTGGATATGCGGGGCCGAAACGACCGGAGGCAATGGCGGCGTCTGCAATCCGCCTCCTCGTGAAGGAGATATGAGCTTGTTATAATGGAGAAGTTGAGCGTGGTAGATGTTGGACTGCTGGGGGAGGAGAAAGGGAAGAAACTCGAGATGAGAATGGAATTGAGCAGCGGCCGGGTCGGGATAATGGGAGCCGTCTACGGCGGGAGGGCTACTACCGCTCGAAGTCGAACTTGTATTTGAGCTCGTCGTAGTGGTCGTAGTAGTGGAAGAGTTCCAGGGACTTGAGGGATAAGGATGTTGAGGTTCGGCCACAGCGGTCTGAGTGTCCATATGGAGCAGCGAACGAGCCCCGGGACAGGAGTGCTGTGGGGGGGATGATGTTGCAGCAAATGACGCCGTGCCTGCTGTAAGGGGAGAAAGGGAACGGTGGCGATCTAAGAGGATTGTGAATGGGGTGAGGTGTAATTTCGAATAGGTCAAGTGCTCGCGAGTTCAGACAGCGTAGAGACACCCAGGAAGAAGGGGCGAATGACCACGAAACGACGTTGTTCGGGGCAAAATGACAGTCGGCGACAGGGAAGCGAGTTGAGCGAGCGGTTTGGAGAACGAACAAAGGAATAGCGAAGTGCGAAAACCTATATGTGGAAACGAAGAGAGTAGAGGCGCCTTTTTAGGCGAAGAACGGTAGGAACGTGTGAAGTGACGAGCAGTTGGTTGAGAGCGGCAAAAGAAGGCCTGAAGCGCGGATAATGATGGAAATGGAGGATTTGAAGACTGATGGTGGACAGTGACTGAAGTGAACCAGTAAGTGTGGATGAGACGGAGGCGCTTGTGGGGAGGGGGGTTATTTTCCCAAAAGGGGTCGTCTCGGTGCGAAAGACGCCGGCTCGACCAGGCGTGGGAGGAGATTGAACAAGAATGGACAATACAAAACGATGACGGTAGTTGATCAAACGAACAGATAGGAGTGGAAAAGAAAAAAAAAGAAGACACGTTTGGTGATATTGTTGTTGCTGGATGAAAAGGCGGAAAAGAAGAAAGAAAAAGAGTAAGGTGGTTCTTTTGTGGTTGAAAGTAGTTGTTGTTATTATTATTGTCCTTTTTTTCCTCTCTCTCTTCTTGAAAGAGGAGAAACAAGATGGTTAATTTGGGGGGTAGAGAATGGAATAATCTAGGTAGGTACAGTATGAACGGATCAAAGGGCGAGGTAGGTTTCGCTGAAGAGGGAAAGAGACATCCAGAGTTGTTCAAACTTGACTTAACAAGTGCCGTACCCGGGGCAGATGCCAGCTTCTATTGGTAGAGAGGGGAGGCCTGTTCTGGATCTGACCTTGGGAGATGGATTTAGGTGGAAGTGAAGGGGTGGGTGGCCCTAGGTTGAACGGGGATAGAATGGATGAAAGAACGAAAAAAAAAAAAAGACCCCTCTACAGGTATGTCTGATGGTCGCCCATAACCCCCGTTGGTTGCTGTGTGATGCAAGTGTGCTATGCTTGTGCGTTGTGTGCCTGTGCTTTGGAGTGATGCTGAAGGGCTCTCTCTGGGGTTTTGGTTGATAGTGCAGGCTGTACCTCGCAGATGGTTGGTTGGCCTCGCACTGTAAAAAAGGGCTAACGTTAGGTAGGTGGTGCACAGATGGGCTGGCCTGTACAGTACCTGATTTTAGGTCTGCCCCCCGTATAACAGTTATCATGTGCTGTGCTGCCCCAGGCTACCGTATTCACAAACAACCCAACCCTAGTTAACTACCCAGAACCCGAAGAAAACAAAACGAGGCCTATGTACAGATCCAGCATCCACCGCGCATGTTGTCTCGTCAGATATCCCGTATTTGCTAGAGAGTGAATATTACAGTTGATGGAGCAATTGAAGGAGAAAAACTCCATGAATTAAACCCAACAGCCGTACAGAGAGGAGTTAATCAAGAAGAGACAAGTCCATCTAACAGGGCCAACCTGGGGCGTGTGCAGATCCACCCGCAACAAGCGTCTCCGCAATAAAGAGCGATATATAGACGCTATGAGAACGGGATATGTGGGTTAACCCGAGTAATAGATTGTGACGATTTTATTTTTTTGTGAACTGATTCAGTAGAGGGGGAGGGGGTTGAAGAAAATTGTGAAGAGGGCTAGTGGATAATTGTTAGTTGAGGTAAACAAGAACCAACGTCGTCGATATGTAATGAATCATTCGATCAAAGAATAATGTTCCTTGAAGCGATAGCTCAAATTCAGGAGGTCCAACAGCCTCAAACACGAATGAATGCACTAGGTGACTAAACCCCAAAAAGGAGGGTTCCATTTTCCCTCTCTTACACTTTGGAGATTGCTCCCTTGGCCGTGTCAGTTGGGTCTACAAGGGTTCAACAGTATGATACCTCTCTCTAAACCAGGGGACCCTGATTCCTTCTTCATCAAGTACAAATCGCTAACGAAGATGGGATATCTTTGTCTCTCTCCCCTTTACCACGGGTCTCACACCCCCAGATTACTGGCCTGCATACCTCGGTCGGGCTGTTTGTGGACTACTACAGTACGTCTCCATCAGGTCACGTATGGTCAGGGCAAGGTGGATGATTCTCTAGAAATGGTCTCGGCCGGTACTTTGTAGGATTGTCACCAACCACTTCCCATCCTAACCTGGGAGGGGGACCTTGTTCGGTTTCCGAAGTGTCGGTCCTCTAATTCCCCTCAAACTCAGTTCAACCACCAAGATTTCGCGGGTCTCTTCTTATTGTCCTTGCCTACTCGTCTTCGCGATTGGGTGGGAAATACAAAGTTCTAAGACCATATCCAGATTAAATAAAACCCCCATGCCTTTGAGGACATGAATTAGTCGATGGGAGAAAAGGGGGACCATTTACAGATAGGTATAGATTGAATGCTGAACTCAACGCCCGATAATGTCCGTCCTTTGCGGGTACCAAGTAATCTTAAGATGCACGCCAGATGGACAAGGTCACAAAGGCACACGCCTAGACTTGGCAAAACGAGGAGAAGGACAGCAGTAAATTGGAATAGTTGATGGTCGTGTGGACATTTCTCATTCTCAAGCTACATTGTATTGAGAGTTGCTTCTGTCCAAACTGTGGGACACTCTTGTTTACGATGTATTTCACATACATTGTACTCTGCATGCAGATACCCGCTCAGCATCGGGTGTTTTAAATTAGATCTAGATGTCAAAAGGAAATAGCATAGGGACGCCGTGGCTATCTATCTGTCAATCTGATGGAAACTAGCTCAACATGACGGTAGATACACCATGACACGTCCATTGTCCCTTATCTCACATACACTCTACCATGAGGTATGGTGATATTTGGCTGTTTAGAATGCCTTACCTGGAACTTGAATCAACAAACTTTGGAATCCGATACTGACCCTATTTTCTATTTATATCAACTCAATCCGCTCACTATTTCTATCTTCCCACTACTCCGTACCGCTCATACCTTCAAGGGTTTCCCTCCTTTCACTCTGTAACCCCGTCTCACCAGTCCCTCCTTTTTTTCCCTTCTCTCTTTCCTTCTTCCCTGACAAGGGGTCATGGACCCGAATCGTGGTCTGTGCTACGGGGCAAACCTGCCGGGTTTGTATACGACGAAAGGTCCCAGGACATACAGGTTCAGCTGTGCGTAACAACTAGAGACGAGTTTCAGCTACTGAGGGGTCGTTCTTTTTTTGTGATACCTGGGATAAATTCGGGTTCGAGTAAGAATAAGCCGAGAACAACATAGATGATGATTCGCATTTCTGTCAGCTGTGGTATACATGTCAGATGAAAGACATCTCCAACGATGACCGGCGTTCTTAACAATCCTGCTAGTTCCCTTCGCTATTGCCACTAGCTACCTCATTTCTCGGTGTGCTGAACCTCGTGAAGCCTATAATCAATCGGAGTCATGGCCTCCGGCGCATTCTTGGCTTGCTGCGTAGACGCCTCCAGTGCCGCCATTTTCTCTTTTTTTATTTTTCTTCTTTAAGCCAATACTCATCTTCCTGTCTTCATGTATCAACAGTATGGTTACAGAATGGGCGCAGTGCATAATACATGTCAGTGGCCGTAATCGTACATTGTGCATAAACATGACATTGTGGCAGATCCAGAAAGCTTGACTGTGCATAGGAGAGGCGTTGGTATTACTGTCGAGCATTCTCAGCTTGTACAACATGATGATACATCTAGCCCTGCTTATTGGTAATTTTAGCTCTTGCTGATATAGCAGATGACAAGTTTGGAGATTGTTCGTAATAACAGCTTGCCCATGTAATCAACAGAGACTGTACCTGCATGGGTATGAATGCACTCGTAAATATGGATGTGCAGAGGTAAGGTAAATGAAGGCGATGCAAGATATCAGTCTGTTAAGTTTGTCAAACGAGACCTTGATAGACTTTTGTAACTTCAAACGCAGGTATGATGTTAATGGCCATCTTGTCACAATGACCTCTATGATGGTATTGCACAATGACAGTTGACAGCATTTCTATGTAATTGTTTGACCTGTCCTATCATGATTGAGACATGATCCTCTGGACGGTATGTATAATGGCCCGAATTCCAGTCCAAACACTCCAACAACATCCACACATATAGCACCTATCATCAAAATGACATTGCTATTCTGGATTCTCCATCAAGGGCTCCTTATTAATCTTCCGACTTGCATTCAAGGCGCTAATGGAGCAGTTTAACCCAATAAGACGCCAAGAACATCACTATCACATCATGTCTACATGTCAGACACCAGCAGATAGACCGAATCACACATCAAGTGCCGCCATGCATGATATGACGACTGTCGACCATTTTTTTTTAATCAAATTGCTCCCGTGAACATGCGCCATCACATAAATCATTCGCGTATTAGATATACCGGTAAACATCAACACATTAATATCCTCGCTCCGAAATCCAGATCCATCACATCATCCGCTCTCAATGCCTTGCCTCCCCAAACAACCGTTCCTGATCCATCCACTGCAAAAGCCCCCGCTTCCTGCCACTTGTTCCCCATGACTGTAGATGGCCCTTCATCCTCTTCATCGTCAACACCCGCCCTAGCCTGCGGTTTGGGCTTCTCCTCAATCCCCTTCTTCTGAAGCGACCCCGCAATCTGATCTCCCAACCATCCAGACTCCTTCCATCCCTGGACCTGCGTCGTCGGGTTGAACAGATACCACATCCCACCCGTACCGAGTCCCCATGCCGCGTACAGCGCTCGCTCCTCATCCACGATGATGCGGACGCTCCAGGCTCCACCCATAAGGGAGATCCACTTGCTGGTCGCCTGTTCCGAAGCGTGTGATACAGCAACGCAGTCGAGGGCGTTTCCATACCGATTCGCCAGCGTGCGAAGGTTGAGGAACGTCTTTTGTGCAACTGTGTGTGTCAGCAACATTATCTGTAGCCTCGATAAGGGGAAAGTGTAAGCATACAGGCGCAGCCAACGCATCGTAGAAAAACGACCAATGTTCTCCTCCCACGCACAACCTTCTTGTCACGATCCACAGGCGCCTTGTCACCTATGCCCGGCACACGACCTAATCTGCCAGCTGCGGGAGGAGGGCTGAGCCACGGCTGAACACTCAAAGGCAGCGACTTGATCGACGGCCAGGATCCCCAGCCGGCACTTTCCTGGTCCTCTTCAGGTTGCTTCTTCCTCAGCTTATTGGGCTGCCTCTGCGGCTCGGCTGTAAATTGCTTGGATATGTCAAGCACGTCAGTCGGAAGGCCGACTTTCTTGAGGGCCAACTTAGTTGTGAAGCTGGACAGCATCGTGAAACTGAGGCGACAGAAGGAAAACAGACGACGAGAGCCAGCTCATCAGATTAGTTCCAAGGCAGACAGATAGGGCAGCGCACACAAGAGCAAGGAGGCCCACGGCCCGGCCCGACGCAAGAAATAATGAGTGAAGAAAAAGAAATAACTAGCAAAAGAAAGGAGTGGCCAGGATGAAGGCGATTTGAGCTCGTCAGGGAAACATGGTATCGTGCTGAGACATTCAAGATGTTGACAGGAATGGCTTTGTGGAGTTGAGGTCGGAATATGAGTGCGCTAGGACAAGGCAAGGGGCAGGGGTTGTCCCCAGCTTTATCCCTGAACCGAAAGAAAACACTTGGCCCAGTTCTCTCGCATGAAGAAGCCGTCAACAGCAGATGAATAACCAAAGTCACCGAATCGTGGTCATGTCAAACATAACCTGTACTCAATCGTTGTCCCGTTGATTTAGGGCGGAAGGAGAAAGGAAGCCTCTCACGAAGTACATGCACTTTTGGTGGTCAATCTCGCTCATCCATCTTCGCCCCGAATCTCAGTCGCTCCAGAAGGTGCGACGACGATGAGAAAAGTGGGGGGTGGAGGATTCATACCGACCTACCTACCTACCTACAGTAGATGTAAATCTCTTGTAAGAGTCTCACGCTCTACCAATTGAGCTAACCGGGCCTGGATCTGATTGGTTGATAGATCAGCAAGATTGAACGTACAAGAAGGTTAACAAGTGATCCATGGGGGCTGCTGCGGTTGGTGATCGAGATGAGTTACCTGTGCGATGGATCAGTTGGGTCCTGACCAGCACGTCAGGGGGGTGAATACATGACGGGGAGCAAGAACGTAGTGCGTGGAAGAGAAATTATGACAGTATGACAATCACGAAAGAGTCAACTCGGGCATTCTTGTCATTACGGTCGGTATACGTGCATCAACTATGAAAAGGGAGGGAGGAGGGGGAAGTGATCGAAGATGAAAGGAGAAGGAATCTTCACGACAGCATTGTAAAGAAAGAGAATTGAAGAGATAGGATCATCATTTCGATCACTATATAGTTAACTCGCATCTGCTGAGTTCGGAAATGGACTTCCTATTCACCCTTCATCATCCACGGTCACCAGACTTGACCGTCCCGGAAGTCCATTTCAAATCCACTACCCCATATCATCTCATCCTCGCCTGGCAGCAGCAATTGTGATTTACATCACAAGTATTGCTTACGTGTCGGCCTAAAGCTCGTCTTCCATCATGTCGTCTTTGTCCTGTTCGACATTGGCGGCCTTCTCCTGCTCAGCCTTCTCCTGCTCAGCCTTCTCCTGCTCGGCCTTGGCTTTGTTCACTTGGCGAAGCAACTGAGAATACAGTAGCGAATGATCTTCGGAAATCTTGGAGATGGTGTCGAGCAGTTTATCTAAGTTGGTCAGTAAGTACCTATCGAGAGCCCTTAGGTGCTAGATCTGATGCTATGAGACTCACGCTTTGTTTTCTTGTCAACAACACGTTGACGGACTTGTTCGCTAGCATATCGGCCAAGCTCATCGGCCAGAAACTTGACGGTACACTTGGCTCTCGGGTGATCCAGATACTCCTCGAAGATACCGTCCAGAATATCTTGCTGGGTCGTGGAGGCACTGAAGATGGCGGAGAGACCATACGCAGTAGGATGTGGAATGCCAAGGTCCATAGTGACGGGGTTCAGTGGATGCATACTTTCATGGAGAGGGGCGGGAGAGAAAGGCCTGCTGTCCGCGGAATCGCAGCTACTCTCTTCCTCGCCACAGATATCCCGGACGAGTTTAGCCAGCTGATCCTCCATTCGCTTGCTTACGATGGCGTTGGAGAAACACATAGCCGCCACCGTGTTCTGGATGGTCTGGACGGCATCTCCAATCTATAATATAGTGAGTAAGGGGTGACGTGCCTACAAGATGTGAGAGTAAGATCAAGCGTACAGTCTCCAGGCTATGCTGTTTGGTCGAGTGGCCAGCTCCAAATCCACCGGACCCAGGCATAGGAGCCCAAGGCCCTGCCTGGGGAGTAGCAGCCCCGAAGCCGGCGGCGACAGCAGGGTCAACCTTCTTGCTGTCGCCTTGTTGGATAGAGGATGGTCCTCCTGGTTTGTTTGGGGAAGCCATACTCTCGGTTGTTGATAGTGACGGTAAGTGTTGTTGTTATCGACGGATGAAGTGAGGGGAAACGTACGAGGTTGTTGAGAGGGGGAAGAAGGGGTAGAAATGTGCGTAAGGCTAGACAGGCATACCGCTTCGGTGCTTCGGGTTGGCAAACGAAGTCAAGGCCAGGCGGTAGGGGCAATAACCCCAGGTAGCTTACGTGCCTGTAGTACTTCAGAAGAATGAAGAAGGACGTGGAAGAGGGCAAGGACAATAGTTCAATGATATCGGCATAAGCAATTGCAATCCAGACGTTTGGACGAGGAAATATGCATCAGTATGTGCACCTGGTTTGCCTTGATCCATTGACAATCGAACTGCAATCGATATGGGAACGTGGTAGAAGAAGAGAAGCAAGGTATGTTCAGTTGGCACAATGGATATTCGAACCTGATGGTTGATGTATACCTCTGATCACTAGAGACTCCCTGGATTCCCCATAGTAGTAACTAAGATACATGTCTGCAACACCAGTGCGTTATCGTCAGAGCTAGCCCATTGACGGTGATTAACTACTAGTACCTAGAAGGACACTCAAGCCGCTATCGTATATGCCATTAGAGGCATTGCAGCTGATACTCGATTCCTCATATCCATCAATGTCAACAGATCTAGGGGCCTCCCGTTCACTACCTAGTGTCACTATATCTATATGGCTGGACTACAAAAACAAGGAGCTTCGGTAAGTCACTAATCGACTACACGGGGAAGAAGTGTTTTGATATCTTCGAAGGAAGGGAGAGTATAACTCACAGGTATTCATGCAACGATTCAAGAGTACCAGAGCACAAGTTAGACTGTTCAGAAACCCTGTTTCTTGAATGCCTAACAATCACCAATGCATCCCAGATATACGTTATATTGACCACCAATACGCCAGCGAGGAGTACAATGTCAGGGGCTAAGATATTCAAGTCTGCAAACGCTGGGCCTTAACTTGGCAACAACAATACCGGATTATATTCTAATCGAAGCCCCTTTTTACACTGCTTTGATGTTCCCGAGACCAACTGTTGTTCTCTAAGGGCCGTCAATGGGCAAAATTACGAGGGAACCGAAGACCATGATTTTGCTTATTGTGTCCTTTAGCCTTTGGCGCAACTCATTCTATACCATCAGATCCTTTCTGCTCATTATATGGAGGTGCAACGCTAAGTTGTGAGGGTAAGGAACACACGCAACTAGTCTATAACTTCTCGCACCTCAACTAATCCTCTCTTCCGACACATCTTGTAATCTCAACAGCATCCTACACAAGTCAGTTTCACAACCTCGATGTTCACAGACAATTACTTACCGGAACTCCTGTTGGTTCAAAGCTGTGCACCAACTTACTCTCATACACCAACTCCGGCACCCCCTCACTCTCATCAAGCTTCTCTTCCCCCTCTCTACTCTCGTACTGCTTCGCCGTCCTCTCACTAAACCCATTCTCCCCCTTTCCCTTGCCCGTCTCCTTCTTCTCCTTCACACTCGCCCTCACATACGCCAGGTAAGGCGGGTTACCCGGTTTGATGACGTTATCCGCGGCGAGGACGCTCCCCACGGTGATGAGACCAAGTCGCTCGCATAGTTTCAGGTCGGTTAGGTAGGCGGGCTTGTAGTGGTCGAGGAATAATAGATCGATCTTTGAGATTGTCCCTGTGGAGTGCAGACGGGAGAGGGAGCGGTCGCTGGGACCGACGATAACGCGGGCGATGGAGCGCAGACCGGAGAGGTCGAGAAGGGAGGTGATGACAGCGGCGAATTCGGGGTTTCGTTCCAGAGAGTAGTAGTGAGTACCGCCAGCTTTCTTAACGGCTGAAGCGAAGAGAATGGTAGAGTACCCAACATAACCACCAAGTTCGACCTACAAGTATCATCAGCATCACAAACCCTCAAAACAACAGCCATAACAGTAGAAGAGAAGAAGAAGAAGAAAACACACCATAACTTTTGGTTTAACCTCTGCGATCAAATCCGTCACAATCTTCCCCTTATCCTCACCCACGTTCATCAGATACTTTTTCGTTCTCCCAAAATCATCAATCGCCTGCAGCACTTTCTCCGGGTTATCACGAAGCTGCTCAATGTCATCTCTCCCATAGATGTAATGCAGCAATTCAATTTCTCGACCATCGTCAAAGAAGACTGATTCTTCCTGCTCGACATATGCTTTCTTTTCATCGAATTGAGGCATGTTGTGTGGGGAGTTGTAGGTGTAGGTGTAGGTGTGTGTGTGTGTGTGTATAAGTGAGGGGGGAACGATATCAATGTGTTCACACACAGTAAGAATCGGAATTGAGATTGTCGAGGAGGACGAGAATGGCTGAGACAATCAAGTAAATATACAGTAAACAAAACACCTCTCACTCCCAAACAATGTGCCCGTCATTCACTTCCCCTCAATCCAGAGATCACTCTGCATGTGTTCATATCGAGGTTATTGGCCCACAACCCCTCCTCTCCTTTCTCCTCTTGTCGCGTCAATCTAATCCATTCTTTTCTCATCAACCCAAACACAATGACGCGCACATGCCGTGTTTACGCTGCTGGGCCATAACATAAACAAAATGGTGAAACCCCAACTGCATCTTTTCTCTCTCTTCGGTCATTCATATTGATGGTACCTGGGTGTTTCCCATGGCCAAAACTAATCTCTTAGAACCAACCTTATCTTAGCCACAGGGGGGTTGCATCTCATCAGTCATCGTCATCTTCACCTCATACCTTACACATTCGACATGCCACATTAAATACTAGGTATAGGTAGTCAGACACGGCAGACCAGGCGGTACGGTTAAAACATACAGTACATAAAACGCCCTATTTACCATAAAATGCTTCCACAGTCTTTATTATCATAACCTTTCCAAAAAGTTATCATGCACCCTGAATGCCCAATAAAGCAATTTCGCCCTCTGACATGACATGACCCTATAGACCAATCCTATAAACCTAGCCGGTACCAACCCACGCATCAAAGAAAAAGAACAAGAAAAAGACAATTCGAGTTAAAAAAACCAACCCTTGACCATTTCCATCCTAACCCCAGGCAATGCCAGTTTTGTTGTTTTGTTTTGTTTCTTTCTTTTTTTTTTTGTTCTCCCCTTTTCTCCCCTTCTTTCCCTCCAGCTCAAAAGACGGTAAAAAAGACGATAATCCCTTCAGCCATGTATCCGTCGTGTTCGCCAACGATCCAAATCATCCCATCCCGTCCAGATGCCAACTAGCGCCGTAACAAGACATCGACAACTCCGTAAACACGCCGCTCGGATGCTCTCGAACCAAGTCGGCAAACCCATCCGTTGTCAAACAGGTTTCGTCCCAAAAACACAATGGGTGTAAAATCCTCCAGTCGAGACCACAAGTCGATCCATGCTTTTCTTCCGATACCCGTAACCGAACTGTCCGTGCCAGATGTCAATGCCACGGCATAATGTTATAGCCGTCCGAGGCAATCATCAAACTCCTAATCCGCCCTGCAAATGAAAAGAGAATCGAATGTCAACTCCTATCGATGCCACCCAGCATCGTGCCCAGTTCTGCCCAGTGAACTCTTCAGTTGTAGCAAACGCCGGTTCCACAAGTCTCATTCAAGCAATATCTTTATTAACCCCAGACGCTGGCAGGAGCGCCCAGGCCCGAAGACTGACCCCAGACACCGTTACCCCGACCCCAGCCGCCAGGCGACGCCAAGGGAGTGGTTGAACGCTTTCCTGAAGCACCAGGGGTGCCAGAAGGTCTGGTTCCGATGGGGGCAACGTTGTTGGACTGAGGCTTGGAACCAGGGGCAAGATCCCGAGGTGGTGATCCACCAGTAGGGCTCGAGGTGCTGGTACGGCTCTGGGGACCGAGGGCGTTATCGAACACTCTGTTGGTAGGTCCGGTCTGGGGGCTCACAGTGCTGTGAGGACGGGAGCTGGGCTCGGACGAGGGGACAGTGACGTCGCCGGTCGGGGCGGGAGTGCCATCGCCAGCAGCACGGTTAGCATTGTTGTTGTCAAAAGCCAGAGGCGAGGGGCCTCTAAGACTGGAGGGACCGCTGGCAGAGGGGGCACCCGTACGGACAACACCCGTCTCGTCAATGTAACCGGTCTTGTCGGCAAATTGGCCCTCACCATAGAGAGCACTGCGCTGGCGTGCAATGAGGTCACGCGTCTCCTCCTCAGACATGTGCTTGTTGGCAGGGAGGGGAATCTCGTTGAGGACAGCTACGTAGAAGAAGAGTTGTTAGCCCAAGAACAGAGTTACAGTGCTGTGTGGGATAACGAAGGAAAACATGAAGCGGTTCAAAAAGAAGCCGACCAAAATTTCTTTTTTCTTTCTTTCTATTTGGCATCTTTTGTTTCCTTCCATGGTAGGGCTATACAGTAGAGGGAGGCCTACTTCGCTGGTATTGCTGCTCCGTGTGCAGGTTTCGAAGCTCTCGTTCCCGCTGAGCTGCCATCCTTCTCTTTGCCTGCATAACCTGCTCTGCTTCGTTGGAGCCTCGCGAGGGCTGATGGCGTTGAGAGGCGTAAAAGTTTTGGAGGTTAGGACCCTGGGGGCTGCGGTTATCGTCAAAGTTGTTAACCGAGTGAGATCGAGGTCCCGCATGTTGGCGGCCGTCTATATGGGTTAGTGTGTTAAAAAGGGGTCAGGGGGTTCGTGGACTCACGTCGGCCTCCCATGCCATAACCCTTCCCAGATTTTTGGAGGTTCTCATAGGCGCGATCAACCTCTGTTGAAGTTAGCCAAGTTGACGGAAGATGTTGTGTGTCGTCAACGTACCATCGAATTGATAAGAGAAGGCGTAGTCGTCTTGGGGTTGGGGACCGTTGGCGCCTAAATGATTAGCGATGAAAGAGAAGGATGTTCATACGAATATAAGCATACCAGCCCGGACAGGAGTGGTTGACCCCTGATGCTCCCAGTTGCTCTGGGTCGCAGGCGACCACTGAGGGTTATCGTAATACGACATGATATTTGTGTTGGACCGAAAATGGGCTGCGCACTAGTATTAGCGTTCTGAATAATCCGTCTGTCTTCAACGTTGATGCATTATAGTTGTAGCTGATGTCGATAGGGACGGTGGGTGGGTTGCTGCAAGTGTTGATGTCGAATGCAAGTGTGCTGTGTTGTGTTGTGTCGTGCTGTATCAAAATGCCGCTGCGGACAAACGTCGAATTGCGATGTGTCGGCACCTGAGACAGCCAGTACAGCCCCTCCAACCTTGGGGATTGTTTACAAATCCAACAAATCCATCATGTGCCAAATGCCAGAAATACCAAAACTCCTCAGTCACTCACCCAGAAATATTCTTAGTCGGTCGATGCGTCGTCGAAATTGTGCAGTGTTCGATGCCGCACGGAATCAGGAGAGTGGAGGATTTAACCACGCGAGGGTCTTTTCGGAGAGGCGGAAAGCGCAGGAGGAAGGAGAAGGGGGAAAAAAAGTTTCGCGGGAGGGAGGGTAAAAAAAAATAGGGGACCGGTACCGGAAGAACACAGATGTCGAGAAAAAAAAAAGCTGCGACGACAAGACAGGACAGGTAAGAAAAAAGAAGACCAAATTTCACAAGATGGTGGAGGATAGATTTAGGGGGGAAATAAGGGAAGAGAGGGTAGAAGGGAGGAAGAGGCGACAAAAAAAAGTGAATAGGATGTCGAACAAGGTCAGGTAAGGTAAGGCGAGGCAAGGCGTGATATGTGATGCAGTGTGGATGGGGAAGGAAAATCCAAGGCGGAACTTGGAAAGGAGAGAGGGCCTAAAAGTCATCAATCAAATCAGGAAGTCACGTCGTGGGGACAGGACTGGACTTGGACTAGGATTGGTATTGGGATTTAGGATTGGGACTGGGTCGGGTGGCAGGTGGTAGGTGCACCGACGGCGACGGGTGTCGACTCGACCTGATGGTACTGCCCGGGACAGGATATGACAAGGAGGTTACTGTGGAAGGTACTTGGAGAAAAGTACCTGCTTGTTCGTTTTTATGCTCTTCTAGGCAGGTCGGTGTCCCGTGCCGAGGGGCCGCTACAGTGGGTGTAACTCATTGGAGTTGCTCTACAGAGTAACAGCTAAGGTGTGATGGGAAGGTTGAGCCAGCCGGGTTAATGGGGGGCGTTATAGAATGAGGTACCCGAGTAGTTAGTTGGTACCTAGGTACCATTTGGAAACGGGCAGCTAATTTCCTTGTCTACCCGCCTCAAGGTCCTCGTATCAGAGCCGTATTTACATGTCGAACAATCAATGATAAGCAAGAGCATCAAACTATTTCCTCCAGGCTCTCCATCCTCTCAAATACCAACATCATCAAACTTTTTCCATTTCCCTCCTATATTTTACAGTCCAGCACGGGCAACCCCCCAAACCCTGTTCCCGCCCGTTGTCCGCCAAACCGCCGCCGTAACCCATCCCATCCCATTCTTGCTCTACTGTAATTCGTTAACCGGGCTAATGATGGGCACTGAAATGACGAAGTGTGGGGGGTGGAGAACCCTCCTTTCTTGGCTCCTTTTCTCCTAACAAAACCCCATTGACAAAAAAACCGTGTCTGTGTGTAAGGTTGAAGAAAAGAGTAGAAGAAAAACAGGTCAAATGGGTTGCCAGTGTAACCGTCCAGGAAGGACACTGTATAAATACTGAAGATATTCCAGTTATTCGGGAAAACGGGCTTTGGTCTATTTTATTTCGATCTTCTTCGTTCTAGAACTATGTTGAATAAAAAAGAAGAGGCATCGACTTGGCTCCTGGTGAAGAATGCATGCATACTCTGGCTATGTGTGATCCCATCAAAAACGTTTGGTTCTGGGATGGCCTTGACCTTTATTTGTTCAGTGCTGCACATATCCTATCTGCACGGCATCACCCTCTCTCTGCGCAAACTAATTCGTTGCCCATGCAGCCTGATTTCTCATCACTTTTTTTTCTTGGTCTGCGTATCCACCGAAATGACTGAAGTGAAAATGACAGCTACTTCACGCATTCAATCTACATCCCATGATTGTCACCCACATTACACACATGTTCATCAACTACATGCAAACTGTCGGTTTCTCTTGACGCAGACGTTTAAATGGTGGTGGAGACCCAAATCTCCGTTTGCTTTCATTAATCATCACCCCGGTGGCCCATCCCATCCACCACCACCCCCCTTTTTTTCTGTCTTTCTCAGCGCTATGTAATGCAATTTTGCTAGGAGATGGGCTGAAGTGGGGGAATTTCCTGAGTCTGTTGTCAACGTCTTCTTCCCCTTTTTCTTAGATTCTCGAGAGAAACGACCAAAACGAAACCTTTACCATAAATATAAGATCTAATCCTTTGCATCCAGAATCAGTCCTTGGCTGTGTGCATCTAGTATCTCAGGTTGGCTCCCGTTACATGTCAACGTCAACATCAACCCCCCCTCCCCATTCATTGCCAGCAAGGCATGTCCAAAGTGGTTCGATTCTAACATCGTCGATGACAGGGGAGGTGGAGGGGGGAGGACACAAAGATCAGATGGAAGAACTCCATAACCAGCCACAAGACGTTGACATCCAGCAAACCCTTGTAAGAAAAACAAACCCGCGATAGGCAGCTCAGTTGAAATGTATCGACAATTCGTCCAGGAAGGACTTACATCATCCCAAGAATGCATGTCCCTGCACAGTGTTAATAGCCCGCATATCCCACACTCCTTTTCCCTTCTCAATGGCGCGGAATCCGTCTGCTTAAGTTTTGAGATACCCGCTTCCAAAGCCACCTTTTCGTCACTTGTCACATCCGAGCCGGGCCCGAAAGATGCTCGTTCCATCACCCTTTTTGGCTCTGTCAGCAAGTTTCCGTCGAGTTTGAGGCCAACAGGCATCAACTACCGATATTCTGTCTTTTATCATCATGCCCCGACTTGACTTAGCTTAAACGTCTGCACTAAGCCAATCTTGGAGCTTGAAGACAAAACACTCATAATCCATATGACATATTTGCCGAGTACATACATATATCAGGGATTCATTGTAAATGTAATATACACCCACCTTGTTGGACCGTAGGTACGCCGAATGTCTGTGAGCACCTGAAAATCTGAGAGTATTTTGTTCTTAATTTTATCGATTCATCGTCTGTCCTTCGTCAATCACAAAGTCTTGAGCTTGCGTAAATGCATCAAATATCGTCAACTCGTCAAACTTTTCCGCCATGGCTCGCACATGAGCATTTTGAAAATCCGTAACCGCCAAGCCAAAGTCGATAATGAAGACTCCGAACGCTTCCGACTCTCTGTCCCCCATCCCCAGTACCTGTAGCGTCTCCTGCGCCTCGTTCTCCGCCATAACCCCATCGCGAATCGCCATAGCGAGAAGACCTCTGATGACGGGCTCAAAGACCGGGAAGCGCACTGCCAAATCTCGACACACTCCGAGACTTTGATAAAAGTAGAAACGCCAGGCTCCATCATTGATTTCATCTTCGACGGCCGGGTTCGATGTTGCAGCATTTCGTATCATGGCATTGCTCACATGTAAAGCAGCCGTACAATTCAGGGCAAGCGACAGTAATTGCGTATTGCGAAGTCGGCATGCGAGCACCAGCCTCTTGAGCTGGTTTGTAGAAGCTTGCAGGACAGCTTCTACCGAGCTTGACGGTGATGAGAATGATCCAAGTGGATGACGCCCGGCTTTTCGTAGAAATGGGTAGAAGATACCCATGACGGCACTATGAAAAATAATCCTAAACTGTCAGTGGTTTCAACTGGATCTTAAAGGTGCAACATACTGGAATGTAGCCGCTTGATCAGGAATCTCATCGGACACAAGTTCCCTTGGTAGTCCGTCTGTCAGGTACAGGAGCTTTTGAAACCTGGATTCGGCGAAAGCGAGCGGCGGTCGTGACTCTACGGCAGGGTCGAACCTAGAGACGAAATGCACCGACGCTACTTCCTGCATTATGCACCAGAGCTTGCACAGTTCAGTGAATGCCTGTTCGCGACGGTCGGGGGCAGCTGATGCGGCTCGGGGATGGGCAAACCTATTGCTGGCAAACGCGCCAGGAGTGGGCAGCGAGGGCGGGAACGCGATAGGTCTGGTTGGGCAGTAGAAGGTGTTCATACTGTCGCCATAAAAGGTATTAACACAAGAGAAGAGAAAGGATATGCTGCTAGGCGTGGCCGAGAGTCCTACGTGAGAAAGTTGTACGCTCCCCAGGCTACATGGGCCATGAACTGCCTCTTTTCGGGTGAGAGCTCGAGAAACTTGGCTGCATGTGAGTCTTTGCGCTCGACTCCAAAGAGATGTAATCTCTCGGCCATCTGCCGACCCTGCTCCAACAATTCGATAGCCGAGACGTCATATTCTGCAAGGTGGCAGCTCATAGCGTAAGTCATGAGTGCCGCTATGTTGAGGTCAGTATCCGTAGATCGTTCAGCTCGCCAGAGCGTCTTTGTCATATTGTTGAATTCTTGACTCAGCCCTCTGGCGTCTGGGTCTATAGCAGTATATGAAAGCTGAACGGTCAGTATGGTAACAGCGTAACGAAGGAGTAAAGGGCCATACACAAGCGTAGGTTAGGAGGGCGTTCACAAGCCAGGCCGAGCAGAATTGTAGGCGGTGGCTCACAAGATCACCAATGAAGAGACAAGGGTCGAAGAATGCAAAACTTGGGTAGTTTGTCTCAAAGTAATGTGATATGACACGAGCGGCCATTTCGTTTTGTATCTCCACCGTCGTCCAGTATGCAATATCGAGTTGATGCAGTCGTTCGTCGAACAAGGTATTTGGAAACGGGCCAAAGACCTCAGTGGCAAGCGATGTTGAACTCATGGGGGTACCTCCATCAGATATGCCATTTGTTTCCGATTCTCCGAATAGTAATAGAGCGGACAGGGTCCTACTTGAACCAAGATCCTGCGACTCGGACCACTGCGAGTCTACTTCCATCCTAAAGGGTTCACGCATCAAGTCGTTTGGTTCAAGTGGGACCAGAGGCCGATATACATTTGAATGCCGCGCTGTGAGTTCGAACTCTAGGCCTGTAGATGTTGGAGGTGACGCCGACCGGTTGGCTTTTATGCTGGAGGGGTAGTATCTGCCATGCATATCACCCTGCAGAGACGAGAATAGTTTGTTGGGGTCGGAGGCTGATAGGAGCTGCTGCAGGAATCCCGTTGCTTCTGCACCCGAAGACCCCTTGAGCCAGTTGAGAATTTCGACGTAATCGTACGGTTTCTGTGCAAGAAGGTCGAGAATACGATCACTAGCATAGACACAACGAATGTCTCTTCGAATGCACATCCCGCAGCTTGGTTTTGCGCCGTCACACTGGCTATCGTCAGTGTGGTTGGCCTTGACAAAGTAGGTGACTTACGCGCGTCTTTTTCAGACGGCATGTCTCGCAGGCATTCGGCCGGGTACTGCGCTTCTTCCTAGGGACCTTATCATTGTGGCCATCTTGGTCTTTCCGTCTCGAGTCTCTGGAAGGGGCTGGCTGGATAGGGATGTAGGGAGTTGGCATATCTATCACAGCTTGATGATGAATTTGACATGCTGTGCCAGTGTGGACGACGGAAGGGGAGAGAAAGGCCTTTGCTCTGTAGGAAAGGTGAAAGTCAGTCAAGGGAGATCAGGTTAGGCCGACATAGTGTAGAAAGCAAGGGTAGTGCCAATGAGGACTCGAAGAGAGCCGTGGCTCAAGTATATGTATGTAGAAGAGAAAAGTGGGAAGCAGTACAGTGCTTACAAGCAGCTTTCGTTGATCTGAGAATCTCGATAATTCCAACCCCAAATTCAAAATCAATCGACGATGTCCATGACAAGTTTGCACTGCCGTAAGGTCCTTGGAACAACTCGTCACATTTGGCAGGGGAAGTCTTGATATAAAGCGGCCATTGGCTCGCTGACACGGAGGGACACCCACCAATTATGTCTCTCGGTTCTCAGACCGAAGCATTCAGTCAAGTGAATTGGGTTGTTCTCGAATAAATCGCCCAATGATGCTGCAGGCGAGTCATTTACCCATTGGGAATGATACATGCGGCTGTAGATCTGGTGTGTGTATCCATTCAACTATCTTTCCCTTCCCACCGTTCCGAACAGACCACTAACAATCTTGACAGAGGACCATCTCACAAGCTAGGTCCGATCTCAACGACAGATACTAGTCTTGTCATCTGGGAATGATGGTCCCTTGGAATGTTGTACAACCTCTCTCTGTAGGGTTGTATCAAAGCCAATATTAAGTGGTTCTCCCCCAGTTCGTCATAGTTTACCAATACCAGGGGCATGAGGTGATCATGACCTGCTCCGAAGCTGGATCTGTATAGCTTGAGAACGAAAGCCCACAAATTACAAAACCTGAAAAGTGAAAGAAATTGTTACCGCATGATCCATGACAGAGATTTAAAAGGCTTGGTATTCAACAATGGTGGTGTAGCTGCTTACAAGTTGAATGGTTCCTTTGCATTTGATTCTCATTGATCCACCACACAAGATGGAACCATGTTGAAGGGCAAGACAAATACAGACAACGATTTTATTAGTGCATAGTCTCTTTATCTGCGGTCTTATCGAGGACCTGTAGCCAAAGACCTCTTCCAATGTCCTGCGACACCATTACCACAAGCCTCTCTCCTTGCTTCAGCAGTCAGTTACTGTCTGCCATGCCCGACGGTTCTTCGCCTGCCGATCGTTTCGAACCAAAATTCGGGATCTCACTATTTCGCTGCCGGCGAGGGACCAGGGCCAGGGGCAGGTGAAGGTCCGGGGGGTGGTGGTGGTGGTGGTGGAGGAGGCTCTTTGTAGAAGGGTGTGTTCCACCGGCATCCACAGTGTTTGCAGCTCTGCTGTCCAACGATATTCAACGCTTTCCCCTGGCATGCAGGATTCATACATC
>JABGLY010000690.1:0-13286 GCA_013623525.1 Fusarium dimerum
TGTCCGCGGAGACCTCCACCACTTTCAACGAGTGAAGTTGGCAATTTCGTCATTTTAGCGATTGACGGAATACTTTTGAGATTCCCAACCAATTTCGTGACGGCGATGACGCTGGTAATTTGTTAGTGAAGTAGGGTCATCAATGGACGATCACATCGCATCCTTGTATTGCACAATGCAACGCTGTGGTTGCTCGTTGCATCAGAGGCTTGGTGGAATGCAGAACTATCATCTTTTTGCTGGTGCATTGGAGGACTGGACACAGCTTTGGTGCATTAATGATAGCAATGATGCAAGATGATAGAGATGAGATGGATGTTCGATGATTAGACATCGATCATCCCCAACGGATGGTGTCTTGTTGCGTTTGGATCAGTCAAACAAGCATGAATTGAGAACGGGATATGTTCATGCGCTTGTATTTGAAGGCGAAGTGATCTACAGTTGTAAATATGTCAAGGTTTGTGGATTATTTTGACCCAGGTCAGTCATGAGGGTTGAAGAAGACCTTGGAGTATCATATGTGCCACTCATAATGCCTTGTATGCTGTAATTAAGCTTAAATCTGGCAGCTGGGCCTTGGTCATGATGTTTGACGGTCTTAGCTAATATATTTTGAACAGCGACATTATTCTTCTGATTTGACACCCTAGTATCAATTATTGTTACATTAACTGCGAGAGCCGGGAGCATCATTCGCTCTGTGATCGCTTACAATCATATTGTACATTTCGATTCTCAGTGGGCTACCCTACACTATTTCATGCATCTTTGACTCGTCAGTTTAAACATACATGGTGATAGATTTGTAAAGTTATAGTATCAACAATTGTGTCCTAGACGAACACAAACCTCCACATTGTGCTTTGAAATTGCTGGAATATCAACATGTCTGATCAGAGGTGTTAGGACTAAAGCTGACGAGCTGGAAATGACTTGATAGTCATTACAATGTACATTGAATGATTATTGATAGTCGAAAGGGTATAAGACTTCATGGTTTATCACTTGGTTGCAGCTGTACACCTACTATCAATCAACTTCTTCGTGGGACTTCTGAATATCAAGAAGTTGCAAGACACTATTCTAGATATCAGTCTTAATTGTCCTCAGTCCTTCTTCTTGAGACTAGTGTGTACAAATTGAAATATTTCACTGTCTATAGGCCGAGTCAATATTGAGATGACTCACAAACTCCGATTTTGACGGTATAAATCGCGAACACCAACCTCATTTTCTACTCGTAAGACGTCATCTCGTGTTACCCGACTTTTATCCACCCCGCATAATTCCCCCATCAATTGGCGACAGGTCTGTTTTTGCGATAACTAATAACCTCACCACCTCCATCTATTGATTTTTCTCATTGTCTGGTACGGGAAAAGTTCAGCAGCCATGTCGGAATCTACTCATATTTACTCAGATGTTCCTGGACATGTTCTGAAACTTCTGAACGACCATCTCCCTTATTCGCTTCCACTTCTGCGAAGACTACAGTTCACAAAGTTTGAGAACGGGCTGCGACCTACGGCGAGGGTCCTATTCGTGACAGATAAGACTTCTCGAGATGTGACTCAGGCGGAAAGGTTTACAGCGGCCTATCTTGATATTGCCGGAGGACCTACTACGCAAATGTGGCTGTATTCGACTCTCGAGGATACGGAGTCCCCAGACTTGGTGTATTATGAGAGGCAATTCGACGAGATTGTGAAGGCAGCTATAGCTATTAACAATGAAAACCCAGGACAACTGGCGTACCCCGGGAGTGTGTTACTGGGTAGTCTGCACAACACAAGCCGAGCTCTTCTCGAAAGGACGGGACGTATAGTGCCGAGAGAAACTGGCATCTACGATAAATGGCTGTTTCGATATGAAGAAGTGCCACAGGAGGATAAGCCTTTACCCGAGGGGATGCACTGGGGGACGGCAAATAGAGAGGATTGCAAGATTGTGATAGAGAGAACGGATATTCCGCGAACGGTGTGAGTTCTTTCGATCGAAAGTAGTATTCTTTGGTTTGTATGGTTGATGCTGATGAAACATAGAGAGACACTGTTGAAATTTCCCAGCTTGGCTATCAAACTTGATGATGGTACACCCATCGCATGGGTGTTTCTCGGCAAGTCCCAAATATAGGATCTATGGAGATATATGCTGACACAACTGGTGTAACAGGATTCGACGGTTCTTTGGTTAGTCTACATTGCGAGGTAAGGCCAGTCCTAACTAAGCCATCACAGTTAGGTTATTGACCCTTTAAGGAACCATATCGCCGAAGAGGTTTTGCCAAGGCCATCGCTGCCAAACTCATCCAAGAAAAAGCCCTGGATTTCGCAGATGACGGGTGGTCGTCTGCCGATGTATCGCCAGATAATCAGGGAAGTCGGGGGATGTGCAAGAGCTTGCAAGGAAAGCCGTACTGGCAAGTTTCATGGTAAGTCTTTTGTGTTGGTAAATTAGCAGAGATATGGTTCACTGATGGTTATAGGGTTCTTCTAAACGTTACGGAGAATGGGAAGACTACGAACGGGAATGCTTAGATGGACGAGTGGAGATAGTCAAGACGGGAATGTAGATGGAGGTCTATGCTGTGGTGTTTCTGGTAGCAGTCTGTTACATGCGGTCGGATATAGAGAAGATGAGAAATGTATGAGAGTATAAGACATAGATTTATACAAGATGGAGGCTGCCATTAGCAATGGACCTCGTCTTTGATGGCTTTAGACGCATGGTTTTAGGGACATGGGCCAGAGCTATATGCTTAAAAAGAAACATCTGTCATACTTAATTCACACGTATTTCTCCTAGTGAAACTTCCGATGCATACATGTTAACCGCTGGCAGTCAGTCCAATCTCTAATTGATATAGAACGACGCGAACTCATGGCGCAAGTGTAGTCCAGGGATCAGTTAATCAGGCGGACAAGTTATACCAAACCTTTCGAAATGATCAATCCAAGAAACATTGATACCTACCTAGGTACGAGTCAAACATTAAAAAGCATAGATATCACTTACCCCAGAACAGCGATATCCGTTGCTCAACCTCGAAAGTACAGATGAAACAACTTGCGCAGGACATCTCCGCAAACATCGACTCCTAATCCCGCCAATCATCCCATCAATTCGCACTCCCAAAGCCGATAGTAACATGCCGATTTGACGGCATAGTTTATGCTTAATGGCAGCATCATCATGCAATTTTTATAGCCTGGCGCATTGGTAGTCGCAAGAGATATAGCCTAGAGTCAAGTAGCATGATCTAGATGCTCATATCTCCAAGACCCCTTTCCAAAGCACAATTCCTCTCCCTTGTCTAACTGAACTAGTATTTCAGGTCAATCAGAACCTCGCATAAGTTAACAAACCATTTTTATAAGGGGGGAGCACATAATAGAAGAGGATCCAGAACGGGGGGCAATCTCATGTCTAACCCTGGACGTGAGGGTCCTTTCATTTCAACATGCCCTGCTATAGGCCCACCTTGTCAACTGCTCGTGTTTCAGATGTCGTATCTTTCTGGGAGGATAATGCACGTTTTATAGTTGAGTCGCATGGAATTCCAGACAGAGTGACGGTGCTTTATCCGGAGTAGTCTAGTCTTTTCGGTTAATTCGGAATGAGTCGATATCTGGTATCGTGTTAAATTGTCGTGAGGTTATGGGATATATATGCTCCAGCATCCATCCACATGCGACAAGTCTCTTGCCTGTTTCCTCATTATCCAGTCTCTCTTTTACCAAACCACAGCTCTCATTCTCTTACCGACTTTCATTCGTTTCTCTTAAATACAATTTCATCATGGTTGCTTTCTCTTCGCTCCTCACAGGGTTGACCCTTGTCGCCGGTGCTCTATCTGCTCCCAGCTCTTCTCCTAGTGAGTTGATGAGCAAGAGAGCCGGAACTCCCAGCAGCCAGGGCACTCACGATGGGTATGTATGGGAGAATCTACATCCGAATGAGTTTGATGACTAACTCTGGACAGTTACTTCTACTCTTGGTGGACTGATGGTGGTGCTGACGCGACTTACACCAACGGCCCTGGAGGTTCTTATAGCGTCACCTGGAAGAGTGGTGGTAACTTGGTAGGAGGAAAGGGCTGGAAGCCTGGTTCCGCTCGGTATGTATTCTCATAGTAGAAGCTCCATGTTCATAACCTAACCATTCCGACAGAACCGTCAACTACTCCGGTACCTACTCCCCCAACGGAAACTCGTATCTCGCTCTCTACGGCTGGACTCGCAACCCACTCATCGAGTACTACATCGTCGAATCCTTCGGTACCTATAACCCCTCGAGCGGCGCGACCAAGAAGGGCGAGGTGACCACCGACGGAGGCACCTACGATATCTACGTTAGCACCCGAACCAATGCTCCTAGCATTGACGGAACCCAGACCTTCAAGCAGTATTGGAGCGTTCGTCGTACCAAGCGTGTTGGTGGATCAATCACGACTGGTAACCACTTCAACGCATGGGCCAAGGTTGGATTGAATTTGGGTACTTTCGACTACATGGTCCTTGCTACCGAGGGATACTTCAGCAGCGGGTCTGCCAGCATTACCGTCAGCAGTGGTTCTTCCTCTTCTTCTTCTTCGTCTTCCGGATCAAGCAGCTCCAGCTCTGGATCGAGCAGTTCCGGCTCCAGCTCCAGCTCTGGTTCTAGCTCCAGCGGTTCCAGCTCCAGCACGAAAGTGAGTGGCCACACCTTGAAAACAAACGTATTCGCATTCAACTAACAATCGCCAGTGCGCTGCCAAGTATGCTCAGTGTGGCGGCCAGGGATTCACCGGAGCCAAGTGCTGTGTCTCCGGGTCGACCTGCAAGGTCACCAACCAGTGGTACTCTCAGTGCCAGTAAATAGTAGGGTCGATTCGCGTCGACGACATCAATGATGTGAAAGCTGGTACGGTGGTGTCTGTACGACAGGTAAAAGGGATACCAAGACGTTGTGCGTCTTCTTCTCCGTATATATCACAAGCAAGTATATAGCCAGGCAAATGAGCAGAGCTTAATGCCTACCATTATGATCGAAAGAGGTTTTGATCAAAGAAGCTGTTTAATGGTGACGGTCATGTTTTCTTAGTATGCAATCTGGACATGGGTAACGGTAGGGCATAACTTTGACAAGACATCGAACCGAAACGTGGGTCAAACGGTCGGAATTCTACTCCCATTGTCGATCGGGATCGATTCTAGAATGCCAGAATAAACCTATCTTAGGTTGGTAAGCAGAAAGATAACTAATGCTGTCATGACATGACAAGAAAATGTGTACTGCATGGAAAAAAAGAGTGCCCACTCTGCTTGCTGGAGTGAGTCGTGGGTGATGTAATTGTACTGGGCCCCAAGTATTGGCGCAGACGTTTTTACTCGCCTCGAGACAATTTTCTTGCCTGACGTCAACGAAAGTCTGATGCCAGCATGACAGCATAACGGAGCTCATGATTTGATAACAAGATGGGATTAATAAAGAGAATTTGAAGCATATAGAAGGGAAAGAAATCAATTCAACCTTTTTTTACCTTGCGAGAAGTATTGATATCTTTTTATTGTTTTTTTTTTCTCCCCCGGCTAAACCATTGTCTTCAATCGACTTACTACAAGCACCACATATCAATACACTACATCCAAAATGTCAACATCCGTCGCTCCGTTCTATCAGTTGCGATGCAGCTGCAACCAGTATCCCTGGGGGAAGCAAGGATCTGACTCTCTAGCCGCTCGACTATGCGCAAAGACTCCAGGATGGGATGGCGAAAAGGGTGAGAAGGACTTCAAGATTGATGAAGACAAGCCCTACGCTGAGATGTGGATGGGCACATACCCCGTCTTGCCCAGCTACGTCGCTAGCACAGGGGAGAACCTCCAGGATGTTCTCGACAGATATCCCAAGGAACTTCTCGGAGAGAAAGTCGTCAACAAGTTTGGTCACACACAGTTACCTTTTCTCCCCAAGGTTTTGTCCATCGCAAAGCCTCTCCCCTTGCAGGTTCATCCCGAGATCGACTTTTCTAGCAAGAAGCACAAGGAAGACCCCGAGTCCTTCCAGGATGGAAATCATAAGCCCGAGATTGCCTTGGCATTGTCCGAGTTTGAGGCCTTCTGTGGATTCAAGCCTACAGAGGCCATCGTTGATGTCTTGAGCCTCAAGCCGCTGCGACATCTCCTCACAGCTGGAGGTCTCACAGTCAACGATGAGAAGTTGAGCCAGGAGGGTCTCAAGGCCGTTGTCAAGAAGATCCTTGAGTCATCAGATGAAGACATCAAGAAGACTTTCGAGGCTATCCGAGAACTTCCCGATTCCGCCTTTACCGGCCTCAACTCAGCAATTCCTCAGGTCGCTAAGCGTCTGGAGAACATGTTCCCCAAGAACGACCCTGGCAGCCTTGTCAGTCTGCTTTGCATGAACTACATGCTTCTCCAGCCCGGCGAGATCATTTATATCCCTGCTGGTGGTATCCACGCCTACATCAAGGGAGACATCATCGAATGTATGGCGCGTTCCGACAATGTTCTCAACACAGGTTTCTGTCCCAAGGCTGAGCGCGATAACGTGGACGAGTTTGTCGATACAGTCAAGTTTGAGAGCACGACCAAGACGCAGTCAGCTCTGCAGGGCGAGGATTACTCACGCAGCGCCGAGCGCAAGACCAAGATCTTTAACGTCCCAACCAATGAGTTCAATGTCTTGGTGACGCAGCTAGAGGGCGGACAGCATGAAGCCCTGGGTGAGAGCGGTCCCAGCGTCATCATCGCAACAAGGGGCAGCGCCTCGATCAAGGCCAACGACCAGCAGTTTGAGCTGTCGGAGGGCCACGTCTACTTTATTGCTCAAGGGGTGAAATTGGATATCACAGCCGGAAATGATGGACTCGATCTGCACATTGCAACTGTTGAT
Organism: Fusarium dimerum; assembly: GCA_013623525.1. NCBI lineage: Eukaryota > Fungi > Ascomycota > Sordariomycetes > Hypocreales > Nectriaceae > Fusarium > Fusarium dimerum. The sequence continues at coordinate 6,901 of JABGLY010000690.1, forward strand.
GCAAAGGATTAAACATGTACATAACATACCTTAGCTTGGCCTATGACACGAGCCATATGATTTGATGAATTCTATGCTTTAGAAACGGTAGAAGAAGAAAAAAAGAAGCGACGAACAAGACAAAAAAAAAACATACAACATTGGGGATTCGCTAGTCGTCACCGACCTAACTACTAATCCAACTCTTGCCAGGTTATCTATGGGAGATCAGACGGGATCCCGAGTTTTCTAGCAGATGTGGTCGTATGTGCTTGGGTTGGGGACAAAGATGGAAGATGAATCTGCAGGACATACAGTGTAAATGGACAGTGTCGCTACAATCATGCTGTACGAATGTTAGAGCTCACAATGAACTCACAGCACCTCAAATCGTGAATGCCTTCTATCAACACCGCATGTCTACAGCAAGTCACCATCTAAAATCCATAGGCTCAGCCATAGTAGGCACATACCTCCGATGCAGATGAATATGTTCATGTCGTTTCGCTTTTTCATCAAATGCGCCTCGTGAATCATCTCGTACGGCCTCATATGCACGCACGCATCTCAACTTCATCATGTCGACTTTCGATGGCATCGTGTCAGAATTCCCAGACATACGAAGTAATTACAGCCATCTCGCTAAAATAAGTTGACTAATGATCTTACAGTTGACTTCTTTCGTCGACGTCCCAACACCCAGCCACCACTTGCCTGCTTCTTGAGCCATGTTCACAGCGACCACTTGGCAGGTCTAGAAACGCTGCGATCTCCGTTGTGAGTAGCTACGCTGGTGATGCAATCCGCCGACTAACATCCCAGTGTATACTGTTCAGCCGCTACGCGAGAGATTTTGTTGCGCCTTGAACGATACCCATGTCGTATTAATTATGCCAAGGGCATTCTTGAGTCGAGGCAGCAGACTTACAAGCATCTTGCCAAAATTCTGGTATGTATGCTGAGCTATGAGTTGTAATATGCGCTCACAAAGATAAAGAAACCGTTGCCGCTCGAGACTTCGACGTCGATCGAACTTCGCGCAGGCCATCGTATCCAAGTCACCCTCTTCAACGCCAATCACTGCCCAGGATCCGTCATGTTTTGTGAGATCCTTTTCATCCCCGCACCATTCACAAATCTGACTATTTGTAGTGATCGAAGACGATGCAAACGCCATCCTCTATACTGGCGACATTCGAAGCGAGCCTTGGTTCGTAAACTCACTCTCTCGCAATCCCAGCCTCGCCGAGTACACTTCAGGACTTAAGACACTGGACAAGATATACCTCGACACATCGTTCATTGATGATGTGCCCTTCCAAACAAAGTCCGAGGGAATCGCCGAGCTACTTCATCAAGTATCTCAATACCCCAAGGACACTGTTTTCCATATACAATCCTGGACTTATGGATATGAAGACGTGTGGATTGCTCTATCCAAAGCTTTAAAATCACAGGTAAGTTGTGATTTTCCGACTCTTGGAGGTAGAAGGCTAACCTCTCAGATACACGTAGATGACTACAAACTTCGCATCTACAATTCTCTCAAGTCCCGTCCTGAGAGTCCCTTCGCAAATGATGTTCACCTGACTGCTGAGTCACCCGCTCTTACAGGATACATGTGTGGGAATGCCCCCCATCCTGGATGTTTGACCTCGAATGAGAATGTTAGGCTACACAGTTGCGAAAGGGGTAACATGTGTGGACTAGCTTCCAAGCAGTCTACAGTCACCATCCAGCCAATAATCGCACATTTACCAGATGGACAAGACCTCGCCGAGGTCGGCGTTGGGGGTGGTGTGGATGACTTACAACGAGAGGTTGAACTCGACTGTTTCGATCAAACAAGCATAGAAGCTTTGGAAGACTTGTAAGTTGTTCTGGTACACTTACTACGCGCCGAGCTAATTTGGAATAGCCTCCAAGCCTCCGACATATCAGCTAAAGACCTAGCGATGCTTAGGCACGTCGTTGTCAAAGCTGTGACCACCGGACGTAGCATTTCCCTGGATAAAGGCTTGGATTTCCTAGAAGGCGACCACTCAATGCAAGACGCATTTCTACTATTAGCTAAGAAGCTGGACAAATCATCGAAATCCTCACCTGCCAATGAGCTCTCGGATCAAACACAACTGCCCAAGACCGTGCGCTTTCCGTATTCGCGCCATTCCTCGTATCCTGAGTTATGTCACTTCGTCCAAGCTTTTCGACCCAAGGATGTATGGCCCTGTACTGTCAATCCTTTGTCGTGGCTGAGAGACAGTACGTATTTGCCGTGAAAGTTTGTAAGATATCAATATTAAACTTTGCTTAGGAACAACCATCAGGTCATTATTTGGACAATTTTGTTCGGGATCTACTTTTGCTTACGACGCAGTGCTGGAGGCTTTGGCAGAAACGCACTCTCGGAAATTGAGAGATAGTCAGCAACGTAGCCAGACTACGACATCATCTCTTGACGAGCCAGTCTCGCCCTATGCTTCATCGAAATCACAGCAGATGAGGCCTCTAGCCATCCAAGCGACTATTGAGCATACTGAAGACGATGAAGGGCGTGTTGCGACGCTGACAGATAGCCAAACTGGTGTCATGGCGACGGGAGATCATCCGACTTTGACCGATTATATTTCCCAAGGACCCAATCCCAGTACTGAAGACCAGAACCCTACTAACGCTGATGATGCTTCAACAAAGGCGGCTCCTCAAAAGCGGAACTTTGACACGTTTGAGATGGATACTGATGCACACAAGAATTCCAACCAAGTGTCAGAGCCTTCCCACTTGGACACCACGGAAAGTCATTTACAAACACGACAAGATGCATATCGCAAAATGCGTGCCTACATGAATACGGACGACTGGGTACCCATCCCTCTCATATCGACTAATGACGAGTACACTACCCTGGAAGTTGAGCTTTGAAGGGCCTCTAATGCAGATTTATGACATCAGAAAGGGGAGTTATGAAGCCCAGTCCTCATAAATACCGCGCTTGCATCATCATTACTTTATTCTTAGGCCACTGCAACATATTGAGAAACCTTTGCTCTCCGATCAAACACCTCTCGACTTCTTCGAGAATCACGCGCGTCCAGCCTCTTACATACCAAAAGTGCTTCTCGATAGCACCTAGGAACACCATGAAGTGACTGAACAAGAGGAGTGCATGCGGGTTATGGGATCCGAGGTCAACCAAAACATCGTCACAAGTCTCGTAAAACCAGAACGCAGCAGCTCCAGCCTCGGCAAACATGCCGGCAGCAGAGAATAACCGGGCCGCAGCTCGAAGCCCAGCGACGCTCTTTTCATAATTCTCAAGGCTGTTGGATGGGAGTTCGGCCGCATAGAATGCGGATAATCTGTCCAGTGCCTCCCATGTATCTTGTGGCAGACATGTATTTTCGAGAGGGGGGTATCTGGGGAGTAGGGTCAGCTTCGTCCAACTACTTATTCAGCGTTATCGCCCACCCTTGAGTTTGTGGATCAAAGCCATGGTGGTCGAAGTCAATGGGCCAGATACCGTTCACCAGTGGCGAGAACTCTGTCCGAACAACGCTACGCAGCATAGGTCTCAGCGTCGCCCTGATGCCTTTGACAAGCTTGGCCAGTCTAAGTAGATTGCCTATCGGGTCCGCAAACTTTTCAGTTTCCATTCTGATGGGGAGAGTCAGGATGTGCAACACAACAACGGATCCAAATGCGAAGATAGGCATCCATCTATCGCTCTCATGCTGGAGATCGCGCAAAGCTGAACGATATCCCTCCGACCCGAGTGTCTGGTGGTAATCGGCGAGTGGCAGGTAAATTCTGCGATTCTCAGGCATGAGGTAAGCTTTGTGTGTTGCAGATACAGCTAAAATACCATGCATCACCCAAGGATAGCCGTAGCCTTGTTGAGGTATGGCCACTTTCCAGACATGAGCCATATCTCGTCGAACTGACAGTGTCTCGGCCGTGACACTGCAGTAATGGTGCATGAGTTCGCAATCGCGAGCCCAGAGCTCCTGTGGAGGTAACGGAGCAATCTGATCAGATGGGCTCTGATGACTGATGTCGGCCAACTGTCGGGGTGAGGGACTTGCATGGCCATCGACGGATGCTGGAATTGATGGTACTAAGTTTGGAAATAGATGGGACTCTAGCGGTCGACTAGATTGCACAGAAGATTCTGTTTCGGTGGTGGCTATGGGTGAAAGACTGCAAGGAATGCCATGTCGTCTACAGTGGAAGCATACAGGACGGCTTTCATCGCACTAATGAATGTCAGAACCGAGGGTTGGTCTGGATTTTGGTGAGACGTGCGATTGAACAGGCAAGCCAGGAAATTGGGGACTAATAAGACTCGACCGAAAAGAACCAGAGAAAAAAGAACAGAGGGTGAATGCAACATCAATCAAGAACAGAGACCTTCTGTATACGTACCTTGACTTTACGACGCTTACAGTTTATACAGCCTGTTCTTGACTTGGTGTGCGTACGACGAGATGCCATCTTTTGTGAAGCAAGGTGCGCGTGTTCGCACCGAGTTCCGAGACTATGTAGGGACAAAGAAGATGCAAGAAGGATGTAAGTTGTGCACGCAACAGTCAAAGTTTACTTTATGTGTCGGCCATCAACGTCTTACACAAGAGGTTCGCGAAAGGGGAAAAGAGGGCATGTTCCGTGATCCTTGTCGAATGCGAACCCGAGTACTCGCATATCGGAACGCGTACTCGGGTGCGCTAGAGCTGTGTTGGGTATAGTTTACGATCGTCCTTGTCAGATAATGGCTGAAATATGGAGACGAGTTTCCGATGAAATGCTCCGAAAGACGAACACAATGAGAAAGAGGAGATTGATGGATTGATGGGAAACGTAAGAGGAGGCTGAGCTGGGGGATGATGCGAAATGAACCCGAGAGGACTATATGCGGATGGGAGGGTTTGGGAGGTTCTTTTAAAGAGAGCATATCCAGCCAGGTCAAGATCAGATTTCCCAAGCTGGGATTGTCAGCCATCGTCACTACAACAGTGTCGTCTTCCTTTTATTCAACCTCCTCCCCCAGGCAGCCGTGAATCGATATTCCAACGGCGTTACCTCTTGTCTGTTCAACAATCATAGCCAAACATGACCAACTGCAATCCCAACTACGTGGACGCCAACTGGGCATATTACCGATTTGAACCCTCCGTGCCCGCCAACGTCATCTTTGTTGTCCTCTTCATCATCACGACCGTTCTTCATATTGTGCAGATCTTGAGGACAAAGACATGGTACCTGACTGCGCTTGTGCTGGGAGGATGCTGTACGTTTTTGGAGAGTATCCACGTTGACAGTGATATGTGGTGGCTAATTTGATGCGGGAAACAGGTGAAGTTATTGGTTATATCGGTCGAGTGCTGAATGCACAGCAGGAACCAGGTTGTTGGACCATGGGGCCGTACATTATGCAGAATCTGCTGATTCTCATCGCTCCCGCGCTTATGGCAGCGTCGATCTACATGATTCTCGGAAGAATTATCCTGTTGACAGAGGGAGAATCATATGCGTTGATCAAGCGGCGATGGCTCACAAAGCTATTCGTGTTTGGCGATGTCATGTCTCTGCTACTACAAGCGTCAGGTGAGTGTTACAGTCAACTACCTATGCAATAAGATAACACTGCTAATGAGGTTAGGTGGCGGTATGATGGCTGTGAATGCCGACATGATGAAGATTGGTGAAAAGGTCATTATCGGAGGTCTTTTCGTGCAGCTCCTCTTCTTCGGATGCTTCATCATGGTCTCTGCCGTCTTCAACATGCGAATGCGTCGATCCCCTACCACCAAAGCGACCGACCCCATCATCCGCTGGCAGACGTACCTCTTGACACTCTACGTGACAGGCGTGTTGATCTGGGTGCGAAGTCTCTTCCGCGTGGTCGAGTTCATCGAGGGAAACGACGGACACTTGATGAAGAGCGAGGTCTGGGTGTTTGTGTTTGACGGGTTGCTGATGCTGATTGTGCTGGTCTGGATGAACTGGTTCCATCCAAGTGAGATTGGGTTGTTGTTGAGAGGGGAGGAACCAGTCAAGAATGGGTTGAACCTGGTTACAAGGAGGTCAGGGAGGAAGAGGACGGAGACACTGGAGAGTCTATCTTCGGAGGAGCATGAGATGAATGCCCGATGAAATGGAAAGGTTTTGGAGTTGTGGTAATTTGGTACTAAGATAGAGCCCATAGACAGTATCTAGAGGAGGAATTGCATAGATACTGTAGGCACAGTAGGTACAGTATTAGGTGGAGTCGGGGATAATCGTAGTGGAGAGTCATCACAAGCAGGCTTCTGTCTTTTCAGGTGCTCTGTCCAATGGTTCAGGAAGAGATGCGGATTTATAAGCTGAAACTCCCCTGGAAGAACGAGTTAATTTAGTGGGCACCCCACCGT